>JABSTR010002394.1:0-22979 GCA_013339765.2 Haemaphysalis longicornis | reverse complement strand
ACACAACTACAAAGAAAGAAAAGATGCATTTATTCACAGACACCTATTTGTGTTGTCGTTGTACTTGATTGCTAGAGCGGATCTTAGCTTTGAAATTTCGTGTCAGTTACTCCTTTAAGCGGGTGCATTAGCCCTTCTCACGCCCGATTCCTGGCCAATCCCCCACGTGGGTATGTGCCATGTCAGCAGCCAGGCAGCGCGCGCCCATCTCCCCCGTTGCTAAGGAAGACGAGGGAGCGCGCGCACCCGCAGCTGTTGCTATGCGGATACGGCGGCGGACGATTCAGGCTCGCTTAAGAAGTTCATTCGCACTTAAAACATAATAGGAAATTTCGGCTTAGGGTTGCTCGTCTCGAAGAGGAAATTCTCAGATACTCGTCTGAGGTTACCCGTAACCGATAGTTTTGAGATCTGTGACGGCACTAAAGGCACCCTAGGCAAGAACGCACTTGGTCCCTCTTAAGGCACCTTCTAGATCCGACGGGCTCTAAGACGGAACAATGCAACCGCCTCACTGTTATATTACAGAAATACTCGGGGGATAAGAACAACTCCTGCGCACATTGAGCACGCATTACATCCCCACCGGTCCGTTGATTCCACTCGCGTCATACCGCCGCTCGCCTAACGAAACACTGGACGCACCCAGCACGGAAACAGAAGTGACAAGCGCCCACCTACTGATTCTGCCATGATCCCACCCGGTGCAGATGGCGTGACCAACAAACTTCTTCGCAACACCTAGACGATCCTTCTATTACGGCCCGAATTGCTTACTTTAATTATAACTGGACTCAAGGCACCCTTCCCCAGCAGGGAACATCAGCCTTCATATCCTTAATTCCTAGAGAGGCAAACCTGTTACCATCGAACATCTTCGTCCCATATCCCTCACTCGTGTAATGGGCAAGGTACTAGAACACGTAATCCTTAGCAGACTAAACCGCTCGCATCCCGAGCACAGAGGCCTCCTCCCCCCCCCCCCATGGTTCTAGGGTTTAGACCTAAACTGTCCACCGAGGATGTCCTTCTGCAGCTACACCAAGAGATAATTTCCCAACCACCTAAACGCGACGCAGCGGCGATCGTTGCGCTCGATTTGACAAAAGCATTCGACAATCGACAGTCTCCCATAGTTCCATCCTCCGAGGCCAAGAGTCTATCCACCCATGAAGCGCACTTACAACTACGTACGGGATTTTCTGAAAGTACGCACCGCCGCACTCCAGTAGGCGAGCTCTGTTCGGATCGCATCCGACTTCCTTCCATAGGTACACCCCAGGGTTCACTATGTTCACTATTGTCTCCTCTTTGTTCAATTTGGCAATCCTTAACATCCCAAAACGTTAGATTCAGCACCTGGTCTGCGACACAGCCTATATGCCGATGACATTACGATGTGGGTACGTGGAGGTAGTGATGCTCAGATAGAAACCATTCTTCAACAGGGTGCTAATATCGGCGAGACAGAGGCGCAGCTTGGGTTATCCTGTTATCAAGAAAAATCTGCCGTGCTCATTCTGGCTGCCCGGTCTTGGTCGTGGTTCGCCGAACATACAAGTTTTCCCTGGGCAGCCCGAATCATCCCAGAGGTGCAAATTTTAAGAAGCCATGAAGAAAAAATACAAGTTTGTTTTATTCGAAACATTATCGTGTTTTATAGCGCCCAGCGCTTGCGCAGCAGCAAATGATGCCGTATTCACTGAGAAATCAATTTAGGTTAAAGTTTTGATTCTCCTGACAAATTGTGTTTTGGTGGAGACGGCTACATTGAAGTCATAACGGCGCGTACACAAAACTTCCACTGCGCCATTCGGCTCTGCAGCCTTGCTGTCGTGAAAAACCTCCCAGGTGGACGCTAGCATACTCAAGACTCCGCTGTTTCTTGTTTTTGACCGTATTTACACCTGGGCTTGTTTTGGTTACGTAGTAAAAGTAATCGCTTCGGGACATGGGCATTGAGTGTGCTTGACAACAGGGTCACGTAAGGTAACTTCGCTTACGGCAATCGGCCAGCGTCGTATAACACAACTCCAAAGCGTCGCACTGCAGTGCAGCTAAAACAAGCATAAAGCGCTCAGTACCAACAGCAGTGCGATCGCGTCGGTACTTCTATATTTACGTGTATTTTCTTAAATTTTGTTGTTTACCGCACCATTCTTACTGCTGTAAAATGATATGCATTGCATTTCGGCGCAAATAGCTCGTTCGGCAAGCTGATAAGCTCTTCATAAATTGAGTTTGATTTTGCCTGCTTCAGCAGCCAATCGCACAGCTGCCGGCTCAGATGACATCATAGGTTCTGTTGCGGGAAATGAGCTAGTGGGTCCCATGGCCATTCCCTTTTTCCCTAAATATAAAGCTTATTTGAGAGAAGAGTACTTTAAAAGGGGTGTCAGTATGATTGTAACGAGGCAACCTTTCGATTGAACCGAACTTGTCATTTTTCTTCATGGCTCCTTTAAGGTGCTAGGCCTAATTATACAGCGCAATCGAGGTAAGGCTAAATTCCTTTCCCTACTTTAACTCTCAAGTAAATCAAACAATTGGCCTTATTCGTCGACGAATGCTAGCCGTCACCACGGGCTCAAAGAGAGAGAACGAAACCGTCTAGTTCAGGCTTTCATCATCAGTCGGATCACGTACTCTCTCCCTTACCCTAATCGTATCACCACCTCCGATATGAGACAAAATTGACTGCCTCATCCGAAAGGCATACAAGGCAGCATTACAAATCCCCCTCCACTCGTCCACTGCCAGACTCACCTCGTTGGGAGTATACAATACTGCCCACGAGCTACTAGAGGCCCATCGTATTAATCAGTTACGCCGCCTCTTCCGGCACATTCCGGCACGCTGGCACATTCTTCCCCGCTTACGAATTGGCATCCGGCAATGGTAGAGAACGAACCTTTGTTGCCTCGGGACATCAGAGACTACCTCCGCATACGCCCGAAGCAGCGACGCGGTTCCGAAGCAGCACGAGAACTTGTTTGAATGCTAACCTTGGACGTCGTCAAATCACGGTGCACCTCCTCCCGACGTCACAGCCTTATATTGGTGCGGCCGCCGCACACGCCGCATGGTAGTTTTTTCTTTCTTCCCTAGATAGAATAATTGCCGGACTGATGAACCGCATAAACGATAAGAAGTGTGTTAATTTGAGCCATTGTTACGCAGTACAAGCAAAAACGGGAGCATGACAAATTCACTTGTATCCCTTTAAAGGGACACTGAAGTGATTTGTAAGCGTTTGCGGGAATACTACCACGAACTGTAGTCCGGAGTCTTAAGGCCTGTTTCGACCACTGTGAGTGCGTTTACGCGAGCTTTATTTAGTCGAAGAATCAATTCGAAAATGTTGTCCTCCCTCTCTGCATCCTCGCCCATTTTCTGTGGCTTTTTCGTGTGACGTCAGGAGGAAATGACTTGGCTTGACTGCGCTACTACACGGCTCGCCGACCTTCCGACAGAGTCAGTCGGCCCAGCGTTAAGTCTGCCGGCCGCCGACGGGTCGTCGCAATTCGTTCGCTCAGTTAAAAGCTAAGCTTTAACTGAGACACTTTTGTGAATGGAAGGATTTGCCTTTCTTTACTTTGTTAGTTTGTACACTGTATCAAGCTCTTAGTCCAAGTCGCTCCACACAAGTGCTGCACAAACGCACATGCGACGATCGCTGACTGGTACGCTATTAGGAAATTCTAAGGCCACTTGAAGGAGGGAGAAGGGTCAGCGAAGTCGATATAGGTACCAAGGGAATAAAATCAACTGAAACTGTTACCCTGCAGAGTAAAACTAGGAAGCAGGAAGCACATTTACGCGCTGGGAGATAAGCACAGCGGTCAGCAGCACGACCACACATCTGCAAACTTTTTTTTTCATTCTAAGAAATGCAATTGCTAGATTTGAGATATTGTGTAAAACTGGGGGACGCTTACTGCATGAGCCCTGCATGAGGCCCGCCAACGAAACGCCACAGCCTACGCCGAGAGGTCCGGAGATTGGTTGCGCGGGGTGACTCCAGAGAGGGCGCCAGTAGGCAGGAAGGTGTTCCGTATTCCCAGCAAGGGTGCCGACTTCCCGGACCCGCTAACCGGTTTCGCGACAAGGCGTGTCTCTCTCGATCCGGTCAGTCCGCAGCAACGCCCCAACGAGTGCCGAGCGAAGAAATGGCCCCTTCTAACCCTTCTGCAAGCAGCGACCGCGAGGCACGTGTTGTAATAAAGAAGATGGGCGCAGGCAGAGGGCGATAGGTAGGTGATGAGGATTATGAGGCGGGGCCCACTGCCTCGCTTCAGTGTGTTCGATCGCCTTACGAGAACGGGTGTCTGGGTCGGTCCTTCCCTTGGGATCCTCCACTTGCTGGTGCCGCAACCCTAGATTCGACGCACGAGTGAACGTGACTTTGACGGCGCAGCTGCTGCGAGGCTCGCGAGGCCTGGAACCTTCGCGCAACTTGATCCAGGAGGCCTTTTTTCTCGACCGCTGCCAGTCATGCCTCGTGCCCCAGCCGACCCTCGTTTTGCGAGTGAAAATCACTGGGCTCATTGCGGCAATCGACGCTCTTCTCCAGGACCCGGGTCCACACGAGACCTATCTGATCGCCAAGATTTACCATTTCCACAACACGCCCATCCAGGTACGGGCCCATCGATGCTGAAATTCAAGGAAATCTGACCGGCGACAAGCTGAAGGAAGACTTTGCCGTATCCCAGCATTTAGACGACAAAATGCGCTCGA
The DNA here is from genome assembly GCA_013339765.2 of Haemaphysalis longicornis. Lineage (NCBI taxonomy): Eukaryota > Metazoa > Arthropoda > Arachnida > Ixodida > Ixodidae > Haemaphysalis > Haemaphysalis longicornis. Next base: position 18,239 of record JABSTR010002394.1, on the reverse strand, counting down.
GTTTAAAACGCGCGTGCTGCTCCGCCCGGTTGGCAAAACCGCTATGAATTCAGCCGCCTGGTGGCCACGTCCGAACCACCTGGAGGAGTGACAATCGAGGACGTATGGGTGTTCCCATCGTACCGCAAAACACCCACTTTGTCTCTCTTCCGGCGGTTCAGCCAAGACGCGCCAACAACAGCTCGAGCACGCCATTCGCGAGGAACACGCAGCAAACATCGAGTTCGTCCATTTGGATGGCGCCTGGTGACTCCGCTGTCAACGCCACTCACGGTGTAACGGCGCCACCTCCTGTAACGAAACCAGTGCACAGTGGAGGCAGAGGTCCTCACCCAGCGTCAAATGACTGTCCCGATTTGCCCGCCAAGTACAAGCCTCGCCGTCTTCCCCGACAGTGAGAGCATGCTGTTTTCGAGCGACAAGAATGAGGCGCAGGGTGAAAACGAGCAGACGCGTTCCTGTTGTCATCTTCTGGAATCGATAACCGTGCCTAGACCCTTCTCGTGAGGCATATTCGCGTCCGCAACAGATCAAGAAGCTCAGTGATTCTGGCCAGAGCAAGCACAGCGGGCTTCCTTGCCAGCGCAAGATATCGTCGCCTGGTGACACGACCCACCCGCAGCATGCACTAGATGACGCTCCTAAAGGTCAGAGAACCGCCCATTTGAAGTCCCGACGGAAGGAATTCAATCGACGCCCACCAACCCGAATGGAAGCTGAGTAGCCACGCCTTGCGTCATGTCGTGGATAACCGCGACTGCACCCCAGCTAGATACCGGATATTTCACCGAGTCTACAGAAGCCTGTCCAAATCGACTCCTTCGCAAGTTTTAGATGCGGAGCGTCTTATGCTCGGGGGTATGTCCCGCGGCGTCGGCGGTGGTCCACCGTCTGCACACCACCGTTTCTTGGTATCCCCCACGTCCTATACTCGGGGGTATGTCCCGCTGGGCGTCCGCACACCACCGTTTCTTGGCCTATCCCCCACGTGGGTACGTGCTATAGAAGAGAAACAACACAACAACAAATCCGGTTGTGCTTGCGCTTGACTCCGTGATTATTCAGATGACGTAGGATGGAAGCAACAGCCCCGTCAGTGAGTGTACTGACGCATTTAAGTGAGAGCATCAGCGCAAACACTAACAGCAATTACACCCAACTACAATCCACGGAACGTGTATCGATCTCGTCTTTACCAACTGCAACGGCGACGACTGCATACAACCGCTGCTACGAGATCCACTGACTGTGCACTTCAGCGACCTTAAGGCCGTCATACTCAATATCAGGACACGTGCAAACCTAAATAAAGACCTTTAGATAACACTTAAATCTCGTCTAACTCGAGTATATATGCATACAATAAGGAAAATTACACCCATCTCCCCGAAGGGAACCATGAGTAAGATACATGAGCATTACGGGGTTCACCACATTTCCACAAAATTTGGATAACAGACATAAAGAAAACGCAAACGGAACCCCCATGACGCTCCGCATCCTACTCATGGTTCCTTCGGGGAGATGGGTGGAATTTTTCTTGAAGCTCCGGCCGGCATCCCGCTTCCGAATCTGGCGCCTCACCCGATGGTGACGAATACGGAACAGAGCTGAATCACCGTCGGTTCAACTAGACAGCTTGACAACCGGAGGTGGCAGCCATCCCAACACCAAAAATTATGGTAGACTCCTGTTTGTCACAGCAACAGTCGTTTGCCCACCCACCAAGCAGTGCACCTTCTGTAACGTGCCTGTTATCAAGAATAACATCAAGCCACCCAAACTTATCGGATTCCCTTACGACCCCGGCGGCTACCCCAAAACCTACGGTGCGAAGCGCGTGATCCTGATCCACGTGGAACATCAGAGCTACTGGGGACCCATCATCAGATGAGAATCATCGCTCCAAGCACCGCCCGTGCGAACAGGCTGACATACTTTTATTTTTGCCTTATCATTGGTTCAATATTCAGGCACCCCATACGAAGGCTCAGCTTGAAGGCCAGTACTTGCCTTTCTGGCCAGGGGGAGGGGGGTGTTATAAAGGAGATGGGCGCAGGCAGAGGGCGATAGCTATATGATGAGGAAGACGAAGCGGGGCCCCTCCCTCGCTCACAGTTTGTTCCATCGTCATACGAGAACGGGTGTCTGGGTCGGCCTTCCCTCTTAGATCCTCCCCAGCACGCGCCATAGGCCAGCGCCGGCACCGCCGGCCACGACCTCTCCACCCTGCGCCCGGCTCGCGCCCCGATCCGTGGCCGCTGACTCTGGCCACATGGCACCGCGAGAAAGGGCCGAGCAAACGCCACAAGGAGCGCCGCCGCTGCTTGTGACGACCGGCGGCCTAGGCGCACTTCCCGGGTGGAGACGCTGCTCCGTCCGAAGGAGGGACGCTTCGTGGCAACGTGGGCGTCCCAGGAGGGAACGCGCCGCCACGCTGCTACTTTTCTGCGGCGGCATGGAGCCACCAGCTCCTCATCGGAGGGACCTGGTGCCCGAGCGGGTGCCCTGGATTTTCCGCGGGCATACGCTGACCGAGCAGCACGCCCGGTTCCCGGACGGCGTCGCGGCCCCGGATACCGGCGCCAACTACTCCGGGGCCTGCTGACTACTGGTCGTGACCCAGGACCATCACGATGCGTCGGCGTGGTGCCTTGCCGCCACGAAGGCAAAGGGGCCAGCGTCTTGGCACGCTAAGGCAGCGGCCCGCGTCGATCTCGCGGCCGTTGGGGCACAAATGCTCGACGATCCGGCCTTCGCAACCACCATTTTGGCATCGGCGGCCGCGGGGCCAGCCACCCGCTAACGTGCAAACGGTGGCGCACCCGGTCGCGGAACAGGGTCCGCGACGGAGCGGCTTCGCGGATGTGTTGGCACCGCGGGCAGAAGTGCTTCCGGGGGCGGCAGCCCTCCCAAGCAGGTCCTGCAGCCAAGCCGGCCACTTCCTGGGGCCGACGAGGGGTGGCCTTGCCGCCGTACTCGAACCGCTGCCGGCGGATCTTGCGGCAGCCACCTCCATGAAACAGAGCCTGGAGGAGCAGGGGCCGTCCAGGGAGCCTTCTGAAGCTGCTGGATCAATTCGCCAGGCGCTGAGCGGTGAGAACATCGTTCACCGGAGCCCTCTAGTTCGAGCGGCTTCCGCCGAAGGGGGGCGGGATGTGGGAATTGCGGGTGTCCGCCATCTTCCCTATCTCTCTCGGCCCACCGCGGAGGCGAGAGGGGAAAGTCCCTCTCTCTCCCTGCGGCCGCGTGCCTTCCGCCCGGGAGGATGCCCGTGAGAGCGGGGGGCGCAGCTTGTACCCCCGCGTAACCGGTTTGCGCGGGAATTCTGGGCGGGCTGGCCTGAGACGGAGGAAGGCTCTCTTTGGATACCAGCCATCATCTGGAGCAGACATTGGTGCGTGTTGCTAGGAGCGGACCCACGTACTCTCCTTTGGCCTTCCTTTGTCCACCGTCGCGCCTGTTTCTCCCGTCCTGACCAAGGTGGTCTTGGTGGTGGTAGAGCGACGCGCCGACGTTCCTTATTGCGGTGGCAATAAACGTCGGTGTTGGCAATTTCTGTGTCTTGTGTTTTCCTTGCTGCTCACTGCCGCTACGCCAGTCGGCGGTCCGTGGCGGTGTTGAGTGGAGATAGCCTTGCGGCCTAGTCTCGAGGGCGAGCGAGGTCGCCATAAGAACCCTGGTCCCCATAAAATCACAGACATCAGTTCTACTCTGTACTCATTTCTATGTCCACACATCGAGGCATGCTCAGCCTGGCTGTCTAAACTGCGCTTTGGCCTCTGAACATACAACTTCCTTCCCTAGACAGCACGTAAGTGTTACACCTTATTAATAAGGGCATATACACCATTGCACGGTGTTATTTGCAGTGTTCTGGTAATAGAAATAAATTTATGTTGGATTTTTGCCGACAGCAAATGGTATAGTAGCCACCGACGATGATACTAGTGGAGCCACGTGGCCATGGCCCTGGGTGCGCACATCCGTGTGGTTCCCAGGGCCACTCCTTGGTGGCGCCACCAGTGTCGCCACCATTATCTTTGGGCTTAATCACCGCCATTACCTTTCGGTTAAGGCTTTCGTCTGGAGACATTTTTCTGTCCTCAACAGCAGAGCTGTTTAAGCCGAGTGTTCTCCGTCCGGCACAACAGGAATATCGAAGCCTCAAGAAAATAATGTGGCTAGAGAGGTCCCTGGGATGTAACCCGGGACCTTTAGGTCATAAACGCATTCTAACCACTGGGCCACCTCGAAGCCCCGAGGCGTAAGGGATGAGCAGTGGCGGAAAACAATAACGTCCACCTGATGGGAAAAAAACTCTTCCCGTTGTCATAATCGAACCCGAGCCGCGTTGTGAAAGCGGCATCCACCCGGTTGAGCTGTCATTGCATTCAGGGCTCACAGCATTTCCTTTCAGTTCGTAGAGCGGGCGTCGGCTTTGGACTCGGCCGCGGGTTCTAGTGCGTGCCAACGTGGTGCATTTCGGGAGAGGGGTTAATTTTACAAAATGTGATCTGGTTGGTACGAAGACGACAACACCGAAGCGAAAACGAGTAGCCACCGCACGAGCAGCACGGCTCAAGACATGATCTTCCTCCTTAGAATAACGCTAGCCGCTCGAAGAAGCGCAATAAAGCGGTGTCCTCTAATCTGCTTTTGCTTCCTGGTCTTCAACAATTTGGTGCCGCGACCAGGATGAAAGGATTACGCCGTTGAGGACCCCTACAGAAGAAGCAGACCATTGAAGAGGACACAACAGCCACGAACGGCGCATCGCATCAGCTCCCTCCAGGGCCATCTGCGCCAACCAAGCCCTATCATGGATCGTCCCGAAACGGAAGCGTAATGTGCTTCGCGCCTCGACTGCAATGGTCATGAGCGAGATAAAGGCCATGATGGAAGTGACTCCATACCACCAGTGAGCTGGCTGAGCAACTTAATATGCTTAAACGGAAAGAGGCTGATCTAACCGAACTAGACAAAAAGATAGAGGACCTCGTTCCCGATGAGCAACTAGATGATGAACTTGCAACTATAGAAGATTACAGAGATTTTATCGCACGCATGATCTTCCACGCTGAAAGCCATCTTGCCACCGCATGCCCTTAACGACGACCAGTGTGGCACAAGCTGTAACTTCACCTGATGAAGGAATTCACTTTCGACTACCAAAACTTGAAAACTTGAAATCAATTCTTTCGATTGAGAGTTTATACGGTGGCCTACGTTTTGGGGTCAGTTTGAGTCAGCGATACATAAACAGCCATTCCTAGCCGACGTTGACAAGTTCAAGTAACTATGCCGTTGTTGAAGGGAAAAGCGCAAGGCGTCATTAGCGGATTAACAACGACTAAGGAAAGTTACCCCATAGCCATCGAACTGCTCCAGCATATTTTGGAGACAAAAGCCTGATAATCAACGATCACATGAGCAAATTGCTGAACCTCCCGAAAGTGACCTCCTGGAAAACATGAGCGACCTTCAGACGCTCCATGAATGTGTGCACACTCACGTTAGATCACTTGAAAACCTCGGAGTACACATTGAGTCCTACGGAATCATGTTAGAAGACTGCGCTGTTGCAGAAGTTGCCCTATGAGCTTGTGCTCAAGTTTAAGCTGTTAACGCTAACAACGCCACAAAAACAGAGAAGAGAATGGCCTGATGAAGTATCAACGTTACTCGAACTTTTAACCTGAAAGTACGAAGTCGGGAGATCACTTCAATAATGACTGGTTCGGATACGCCTACCACAACAGAACCACGCGACAACATACGCGGTTTTTCGTCCACGCTAACGGTGGAGGTACCCCGCCATAAATGTCTTCTCTGTGAATTCGACGAGCACTACACAGATGATTGCCGGATTCAACTCCTATTAGACTTAAAGAAAGCCAAATGGCGAAAACAGAGATGTTGCTTACGTTGAGCCAGGTTCTTTTCACCGCGCCAAGAGTTGCAAGAATGCAAGAAGCCTCTCATGTCGGAATTGCAAAGGACGCCACATAACTTCCTTGTGCGATCCAAATTCGAAACGACCAACACCAAGAAAATTGACGACTGTGTCCACATCGACGACTGAATCAGAGATGTCCCAGGAAACGGCTTTTGGGTGGACAGTGCCTGTAGACGCGAAATTTACCTCACCAAGCATCCAATCAAAAGCAGGGACATGCTCGCACGTAGCAAATGAAGAGCAAGTGTTTGAATCGGAAAAGGCTTCTTGGGAGGTGGATCAACCAAGAGCTTACAGACAAAGGAGAATCTTCCAAAGAAAGTCCACGGGCCTTAAAAGTCGTCACCGAAACCGAACGAAAAGCAGAATATATATGCTCCACATCAGCGCCTGAAGCCTTATATGCTGAGACACTTTTTTCTAGATGGAAGCATGGAGAGCACCTTCTGGTCAGACCATGGCAATTAGTGCGCCATAACAAATACCTGCATACAGTTGAGCCCTACGCAAATGACTCCAAGGAAGTCTTCAGTTCTTGATCTCAGACACACCATTCAATCGACCAACTCCGTTCCAGATTGAAGCTATTAGCCATCGGAAGCCAACCAGATCCATACTATTGCAACGGCCCTGAGCCTGTTACAAAATGTAATCTTGTTGGTACGAAGACGACGACACCGAAGCGAAAACGAGTAGCCACCGCAGGAGCAGCACGGCTCAAGACATCTTCCTCCTTAAATAAGGTTAGCCGCTCGAAGGAGCGCAATAAAGCGGTGTCCTCTAACCAGCTTCTGCTTCCTGGTCTTCAACAGTTAAAGCCTGCAGACCAAACGATCCGGGCGTGCCAATCATGAAGAACGTTCAGCGGCAAGTTCAGAAATAAATGAAAGGCGCAACAGCGGGGTCTCCGACTAAAAGAGAGGGGCCGCCAGCATTGCTGTTTCTCCAGCCGTGCACCATTAATGCAAGCTGCGCCGATTTTTTCATCTGCTGCACTTTGTCCATGCAACAAGGTTCTTCAATTGTATGAGCGCGCCTAATATAGTCCCACTTTCGAAACACTGGTAGCGTAAGCAGTTGCGCCCGAGTGGGTCAAACCTTGAAGTGGGTTGCCGGTTAGCACTGGGCGGTATCCTTCCGTACAAACACCGGTTGCCTGGAACAGTCGCGTACTTGTGGGCCAATAGGCGCGCAAGTTGCCGATCAGCCTTCGACAGGCAGCGCAACTGGATACACAGATAGCTGAAAAGGTTGTGGCTCAGTGGGACAAAAGTGTGCCAAAGTGTAATATACTTTATTTAGAAAAAGCAAATCGTAGCGCGTGTTTGTGGCATTCGTATCTTTCGGTTATTTGCATGTAACTTCGTTGTTAGTAATGGGTGACATTTAGCTACACCGGGTAAGGTCTTCGTGCTGTCCTTTCTGCAATTTTCTGATATCAGTTCTCCATTTCAGCCGTAAAAACTACCATAGCGTACAAATGTGGTAGGGAGAACTTCCAGTAATCATTTTCCCAAACCTCGGTTGCTGCATGTACTGATAGAAATAACACAATCGAATACCAGTCAGGCTAAATAGATTCCAACGGAAGAAGTGTCGAATATTGTTTCACAAAATTGCTATGGTTTGCCGTCAAATGTGTCTCTCGGCGGCCAGGAGTACTTTGCTGATGCTTTAAGGAATTTCATATTCATCATAGATATTTTTCAGCAGGCCTCACCAACACAATTGTAGGGAATAACAATGGCTAAGGTCATAATGGTAAAGAGGATAATATGGGTTGAGTGACTGCGACTTGTGGCGCTGTAGGCTGGTGTAATAAATTTTGTTTTGAAGCAGGGATGTGGCAGTTATGAGGGATGCCACTCCCTCCCCGCTGAAGGAGAATGCGAAGGCTGCGTAAAACTGCCATTCTTTCCTCGGCTGAGATTTTTTTTGGGCCGACAACGGGGTGGCCCTACGACGCTTGCCCTGAGCAGTACTGCCTTCCCTGTCCATAACGATCACAAGTGAAAGCAGGATCGGTTCGGTAAAGGTGGAAGCCGATGCACACGTCCTGCATTCATCCTTTCTGTGCCCGGAGCCGGGAGGTTTGGGTATATCACAAGACATAGTAGAAATCAACTACAGCGTCAGAACATCCCTGACGTTCCCTGGTTCCCTGCAAAGTCGCCAAGCTTTCTATCTGTTATACGGATAGTGAACACGATGGCCAAAGCTTGGATAGAGTTCCACCAATTGCCTGTCGTGTTTTCAACCCTGCATCCTCCATACATCTCGATATTTGAACACAACTTAGGTAGGGGTGTTCGGAGTACGGGGTATCGCCACTCACAGTCAGCAACATTGCTCGACGTTACCAGCGCGGAGAGTTCAACGACACGGCTACAGCCCCAAAAAGATACCGAAACCATTATAACGTGCGGCAAAATATACCCTTTTTAAATTTTCACTAACAAAAGAGCTACATATATATTTAATTGTCAGTTGCGCTACAGAAAAGTGTTCACTATAAGCCATTTGATCTACGGCATGGCAAATGTAAAAGTATGTCTAACGAGCTCTCTAGCTGCATCACTCACTTTTTTTCCCGGAGGCCACTCGATTGAGAATAGGATGTATCATCCATAGTATAACTTTACGGGTTGATTAAAACGAAATTTCGCCCACAAATCGGGGTCCAGGCCAGCACCCTGAAAAGAAAGACATCTGTTAAAATCATTCACAAAGATGAGTTCCGCGTGGCGGTGTTCAAAATGCGCGTGGTAATGAATTTAGACCCGGAATACCGGTAATCAGCTTTTTTCTGGGTGCACAACCAAATTTTCCTACCTGCGTTTTCAAGCATGCCCAATATGAAAAGCAAGACAAGTGTAAATGGAAGATTTTTGCTTAACCCAATGCTGCTATATTCATGGGAATTTTTCGGCGACAATTACACCACCTTTGTTGCCACCAAGCACTGAGGGTAAGCCTGTTAAACCCCCTTCGAGGCTGAGAATGCAAATAAAAGCGCAGAGTGTAATATAGCATTCATTGAAGGTGTTAAAGACATGACAATTATGTGCGGCAAACAGAACATTGAAAAATACGGCAGGTAGACAGAGCTTAAAAAACTGCATAAGCACGGTTCGTCAGTGTTTTCGCGGATAAACTAAATTCAGGCTTCCATACTAAAGTCGACTAATTATAATACGAGGATGACACTTACCCGATTTATTGGCAATGTAGTACAAAATAATTTCGATCCAGCGTTCGAAAGACGACAGCATCAATGTTGCACATCAACAATGGGCATATTTAAAATATTTTCCTGGCGTTCCCACACTGTGGAGTGATAGCAAATAATGAAAGCTCAGGAACTTCTTCACAGAAGATCCCTTAAGGTTCGCATTGGTAGGAAAAGGCATGGTAACACTACGCCTGTTCCCGGAGTGTCTCAGGGAATGGTAACCAGACCCCTCCTTTTAATGTTCTTCTGTTGCCGCTTGCCTGGCATCTCGACTCTATAGCGGACCTGCACGTTCTCATGTACGCTGATTACATTGCGGTGTGGACTCTCCCCGCAGACCTGACTTGGCAAACCGCGTGCCTTGAATAAGCCTTGAGTGACACGAAAAATGGCGGTATATGCTGTAGTAACACCATCCGTCGAAAGACAGCTATTCTGCCTGTGGCCAGTTCTTGGGGTCGTCGCCGACTGAAGGTGTGTCTCTGATAGCATTACAACTCTGCGACGGACCTGTACGCACTGCCACCTGACTTCACATACTGGGAATTGGGGATTTTCGCGTTTGAGTCAGTGTCCATGTCGCTACGTACCGCTCGACAAAAAGTGGGCGAGATTCTCCACCTCATTCTACGCAACTCACAGAACTCTGGTGATCCTGTACCAAAATGGCCCCTCTATTGGAGCGGCCACTACGCCAGCCTCGACTTGTTTACCAGGCTCAATTCCATCACCTGAACCAGGCGAAATGGGCCCGACATGAGTCAATCAACAGAGCCGCAATGCGTACCATTACCTGCCTCCTGGGATAACACCGATACCTGCTCTTCAGGCTGAAGCTCAAGTGAACACCTTGGTTGAGCTTGTCCTTCAGCGTCGCTCCTTCCGGATTCACAAAGCCGCTTTTGTTGCTGAGGCAGCGGCGTTAGCCAGCTACATGGGTCGGTCACTACACACATCCCGAGCCTGCGTCGTTACCAGGTCATCCTCGCTATACCATCAGGTTAACCACAACAGGCCTCTGACACGGCTTTATGATCGATCCAAAGGGAATACAGACGCGCTTTTCACGGTCGAACAAGTATTTGCGGCTGAGTCTCAATCCCAGGTGGTACAGGCTTTTGTAGACGCTGGGGCCAAGGACGGCGTTGACTACAGTAATGTAATATACCGCCTACACAGAATCCCGTAATAACTCGGCTTTAGCAAGGGACATTAACGAGATACTCGATACGTACACCTGCCCTCTCCGGATGTCATGACTCCGGCACAGCACGCTTCGCCCTCTTGTTGCGGCGGAGAGTGCCTGCCACCCTACATTTGTTCCACAGCCATTGCCATTGCTGACAATCGTTCCCCAAGAACTATTTCTCCAACAGAGGGGGCGTGGCCACCAGTCTATCATGCCCCCTTCACTGGAACTGCCCCTTCGGTGCAGCTCCGCTCGAAGATGCTGATACAGAACACTTGACGCACATCTTTCCTCTTCATTGTTAGAGGCGAAGATGAGACACCTTCGAGGCACATGACTCCGCCCTGGCAGACCACCTGACACCCATCGGTGGATATTGGGACCCTACCACCTCTCATTTACGCTATTGTTTAAGCATGTTTAAGCATGTGTTCACGGGCCGCAGCAGGCACAGCGACTCGATGGCCCTATAAACAAGACAATGAACCACCGCCGGCTACAACTTCCTGCACAGATAAGGCTCCATGCACGGATCGGATCCTTTCCCATCACGTGTACAGCTGTTAACTATTAAATACGTAATGTCTTCAGTAGCTCGCCCTATGACGCCAGCTGTGGGTGCACTCGTTACGAAGATGCCGGTTGTCAAGTTGGTGCAACGAATGCACGTACTCTTGCAGATCCTCTGTGACTTCCTCCGGTGGTACCAACGGAAGCGACTGAGGGCATCTACGTTTTGGCTCTGGTGACCAGACTTGCACTCGATTTTATACTGGTGATCTCCCAGCAGGCATGCCCAACCCTGGATCTGTGCAGCGGCCCTAAAAGGGGACGGGCAGTCTTCTCGGAATAGGCCCACCAACGGCTTGTGATCTGTAACCAGTATAAAAGATCGCCCAAGTAGGTAGTCCCGAAACTTTGTTAACCCCAAACACCAACGCCAGCGCTTCCCGCTAGAGTCCTGAATAAATTTCCTCTGTCCTTCCTCTTTCGGGAGCTTTCCCGAGCGGAATTCAAACGGCTTGTCGGTGCTTTCAACAGGGTGAGAGAGCACCGCTCCTAAGAAGTGAGGGGAAGAGTCACACAGCGAGCGGAGTGGCTTGGTGGGACCAAACAGCGCTATCACCTTTGCTTGCTGCCGTGCTAATTTAGATTGGTCAAATGCCGTCTACTGATTCGGTCCCCTTGCCCAGCGGGAATCCTTGCTTAGCAGGTACAAAGCGGAGCAAGCAAGCTAGCCTTGTTAAGAAGAAACTTGCTGATGTGCATCACAATACCAATTCAGAACTCCATTCGCTTACGTTCTTGGGACTCGGATCCTTCGTGGCAGCTTCCACTTAGTTCTCCAGGGGTTTTAGACCTTCGCTGCTGATACTGAAACGCAGGTATGAATCCTCGGGCCTCCCAAAGGCGCTTGGGGCCGTCACATCCATCGTGCCATTATATCCAACGAGCAGACACGTCCAATTTTATGCCATTACATACATCGTGCCAGCACACCCATCGTGATATTAGATACATCGAGAAAGTATACATCCAATTTTGGCTAGTGCATCCGACGTGCCATTCGGTCCAACGGGCCATTACATCCAACGTGCTGCACATACAACGTGCCATTACTTCCATCGAGCAACGTCGTCCGCATCTGTGTCATACTACAGACCACATGTTAAAGCAAAATGCCTATTTTCCCGTGAGCCCGTAACAAGCCTATCCCACATAAAAGCATGAATAAAAAAAGGGAGCATTTGAGCAATAGTTTGTCGTGCCTTGAGTGCTTATTTCGACAATATGCTCTTTTTGCGCCTATTTTGACTATATGGGCCTATATGGGTGTTTTAGAGCCTAAAAACGCCTTTCTCGCGTTCACTGTAAACGAAAACTAGCCGGAAATGGAGTTTTTCAAGTGCCCTGAAAAGTACCTATAGCAAAAAATTTACTCCCTAGGCATGGTGGAAAAAAATAGACGAACCTCCATGGTACTACCATTGCCCATCCGTGTAGTAAAAAGAGGAATTAGAACGACATAACACCATTTGTGAGATGGCGTTCGATCCCTTGTATACTACCACATCCACAATAACTCCCCATCTGGGGTAATCATCTCAAGCGGGCGGTCGCCATCTTAGTCTTGTGTTGTTTCCGTGTATCAGCACTTCAACCGTGGCTTAATGCTAATTAGAACGAGTAAGCAGGACGCGACGGTTGCATGCAGCTACAAAACCCATACCGTACGTATACCCGTATAGATGCTTCAGCCAGCGCGATCACAGGGACACAGCGCGGCCGTGTTTTCAATCTTTTTATTTTGACGATAGGTGTTGTCAAACTCTGCTGCTAACAATAGAGACAGTGCTCGCCGTTGCAACAATTGCAATGTCCATCTGCTTCGCTTGCTTGCGCATATATAGACGATTTAAATTCTCGTGCCAGCGCCAACGCACCCGAGTGCAGCGACTTAACTTGCCCTGGCGGCACGCCTTGCTGCCCGGATGTAAACAACCTCCGTGCTATCAATGCTAAAGACCTCCTGCGCTGGAAGTTTGGCGACATGCAGCGCCCCTAGTGGCCGACACCTCTGGGTAGTACAAAAGCAGACGACCCTCGCCGCCCTCCATGTGTTTTCAATTACACGCCAGAGTGAAAGTTAGTTGTACTTAGTTTAATAACTTTGTGGCGCGTTTAAATTACTGCATACTGTATCAAATAGAAGTATGAAATTTCATACACTTTCGTACTGTAAGCAGCCTATTTCACACTGTATGAAATAAACAGTATGAAATAGGCTAAACAGTATCGCCAGGTGGTGGGGGGGGGTCTAACTTCCTGACAACCATTACCGTTCTTGCTTCTTTCGTGCGGTCGACAAAGGAAAGTTCACGAGTAGCATAAACACGGAACGCTGCTGGTAACTGGAAAAGGTTGCTCCAGCGGGAGCATGCAAGCGAACGCAAGAATTGCGCAGCCGACTCGGCTGACACTGCTGGCCTGGCACCGCCTTGAAAACGAGTGGAAATGTTGTTTTGTATTTTCGCAAACTAAATGATTCTTGCGTAACGTTTTACGCCGCACGATTTACGAACGGCAGGGTACATGTATACTAGCGAGTAGGCGAGGCAATAGCGTCAAATAAACAAATTAAGCGATATTAAAGGACGCAAAACAAGCACCAAATCGCACGCCCGCTGCCTGCAAAGATGTGTACTTCTATATTTGCATAACATAACAGCCGCATACACGGCGCGCGGCCCCGAATATTTACATACGATCATCACTGACACTGTTGGTTATCTTCTAGTGCAGGGGTCGTCGCTAACGATCTGAACGCCGACACGCCAGTTTTGCCTGCAAATGGAGTTAGGCAGCGAGATAAGAACAGAGAATTGGTCGCTTCCAGTTACATTGACCCCCATCTTCACCCTTCGCCACATTGTTGTCAAATATTGTTGGCAATTGGCTATTTTTTTTGCGTTCAAAGCCCCCTCCGCCTCCCACCCGATTTGCCGTCCAGCCCTCCGCCGTGTCGGCTGCATGCATGCAACTTGACCCTCAATTGAAAACGTTGCTGACCCTCATTCTTGCCCATTAAGTGCGAACTTGGGAATGTATGATGCATGAGCGTAATTAAGTAAAGTGAGGGCAAACAAGGAAAGCGAGCGGCCTCTCAGTTCGCCCCATCACTTTGTTTTACGGCCACTCATTTCGTAATCGTAAAACAGATTTCACGCCTCTGACGCTCGCTGAATTTTGTCACTGATACACGCAACGAAACGGCAAGCTAACGCTGCACCATGTATTCGTAACGGCGACGAAAGGGGCGTTATTTAATGAAAGTGTACGCATAGTGAGTAGGTACGCAAAAGAGCGGCGCGCCGCTGCAAGCGAGCCCGCGGTCCGCCGAACTCGCTGGCTTTTTAAAGCGCGATCATCGCCGATTGCGTCCCTCTGATTTTTTATCGGCTGTTGTTGGAAAGTCCTTGCCACGTAGATTATTAGTTTAAATTAGAAGCTTTACTTCAAATGGTCAGTAAACCTGCGAGTGTGAGAGCGCCGTTACTGTCCGGCACTTTCGTCGGCGCTGTAAACGTATTTAGCGCTGCAAAGCTATTTTCCCTAATGCCAAGTTGATCGCCGGAAGATACAGGACTCGTCGGGATGGGCTGGTCACCATGTCGCAAAAACAATCGGGAGCATCGAACTCATTTTGCTTCTGTCAACACGCGATCCTATAGGGACCGGGCGGCCGTTGTATGGCACCACCGTCGCTTCAGCGAACAGCGCCGCCAGTGGCGAACCGCTCGTCAGTGGAAATGCCGGTGGCGGTCAGCGCAGCGTTATTTAAAGACGATAGTCTTTCTTGGGCTACTTAAACCCAGAAATTTTGGTCTGTCTGTATGTCTGTGTGTCTGTATGTCTGTCCGTCTGTCTGTCTGTGACTCGATTCAGTTACCAGGCCAAAGCAAAACAATGCCTGCGCAATAGTCTTATATAGTCACAGCTAAATCTACCCGTCTTGGTCCGGTGTAATGTTCATACTTGTCAACATGTTGAAGAAGAACAAGACATTACGCAAATATGAGAGACAACAAATCAACACAGAAGTGATATTTGCAGTGTTCCTTTATAAAAATTCAAACATGCTTGACTTTTGCGAAATTAAATACTTCATCAACTGCAGAAAAAGAATTCACTCCAGCGTCGCCTGCTGTCGCCAGCGCCACTATAGCTTCTGGCGCCATTTTAAGAAATCAACCGGCAACAGTTACGCAAGGTTCCACTAGATAGTTTCCACGTTCTGCTTGCAACGCACGTGGAGTAGGGAAACGCGGTTTTATAAACGTTGGAGTAGGGTGCCTCGATTAACGCGCGTCTTCGCCGTACGGCAGCGTTCGCATCGAGACTCCGGTTTGGAGCAGTGAAACGCGGGAAATTTAAAATGATTTGAGCAAACATTTGGCGTCTTTACCTTGGGAGGAGCGCGACGCAAGAGGAACAACATGAGAGGTGAGCGGTAAGCGAAGGGAGGCATTTACTTGGCAAAAGTCGATAAAGACTATCGTCTTTTGACGACATTTGCAACGAAAGGAGCAGATACGCGGCCAATTTTTGTGCATGGCTTTCTGTCGTTTTTCTGCGGTGCGCCTTGTTAATCGTACATAAACACAAGGACCTTTTTCAAATCGGTAAAACTTGAGCATGGATGTGACCTTTACGAGGTTTGTCATGTGTGTGATTTACGCCCATACACAGTATTTACAAATAGCAGACGAAGCTCAATGCGCCAAGATGGAAGTGAAGGTTCGTTCCTTCATGCAATTTTTCATGCCTGCACACTTTCGCGTATAGGAGTATATTTCAGCTAAATGCTCCCACAAAGCCGGTGTGTGCAACCGATCCAGGAATGCTGCGGCACTGGCCTTGGCAGCAGTTGATGACTAAATGGCGTTGTAAACAAGCGAAAGACAAATTTGGGGGATGCCATCTAAGATTTACCTCAAAACAGGAATTGTGATGGACTACGCTTCCGCAACTTCATTAACTACGGCTGAAACGTTGTTTAAATTCACGGAATGATCTTACTACAGTCATCGGGGATCGTTAACTCAACAAATATCGCATGATAGTAGAACGTCAATGCTCGCGTGGAGAAGCATTGCTTTACAAGAATCACAATGGTTACTGGCTAGTTAATGGTTTTTCAAAAAACGAATTCCTGCGTAGTTGAAGGACGCGAGACAGGAGGGTGCCCGAAACCTGTACTCAGTTTCACAACTGAATGTTGCGGTCGGTTTACAGGCTGCCACCTAAGCTTGAAAAAAGCATGCACTCCCCGTCTAACGACGATGGTCTGTTGCAAAGCTTTCTCATGTGGGTTTCCTTGGTTGCCTTCTGGATTTAAACTTTTACTAGTTGAGCTTCGAATTTGACCAGCACGCAGTTTGGTCGTTGGATCGCATCGCCCTTGACTTGACCTTCCCATTCGATTTCGCACGGAGAAAGCTTTGCGTTCAACCAGCCTAGTCATTAGACGGAGGGCTAGGAGATTTTGCTGTTTAATTTTGAACTCCATGCACCCCTCTCCAAATTTTATCTAAACTTTTTCACCGTGCCGGAAATGCGGCAGTGCTGGAGGACTCGGGCTGTTGCACGCATATTTGAGGCAACTAATCCCGCGTTTTTGGTGTCTTCACAAGGCATTACACGATTTTTATGTACTCTGTAAATTATACTTAAGCATTAAAAAACACCACCTGACGTTAACACTGCCACATGTTTAACTCGGTGCCAGCCTTTATTCCACGCAGGTGGTAACAATGGGGAGGGGAGGAGGGATGGTTTGTAGCTTGGGCTGTTGGTGGGGTTGAATAAAATTGGCTCTTGATAAAATGAACACCACAAACGTGGGATTTCCACATTCGGCTTTCAGGCTCCCATGCTGTCACAGTGTCGCTCACAAAAACCGAAGGCACAAAGCTCACGGTACAGAAAGAAAGTGCAAACTGCCCCAGAATTTCTACGGCTACACGGTAATCCATCTCGTACGCAATTGCCTTTCTCTTCAAAGCACACGTATCGAAGTATCCCAGCGCTAAGGCTGGCGTGGAAACCGTGGCATTGAATCTAGTGCAGATAATTTACAGTGGCAGAAATGAAGGCAATATTCCTAATAGTTTTATTCCTACTCAGATCGCGCGGAGCCCGGCGCGAGCGCTGCAAAAAGCGCTTATGTCAATGTAGCCCGTTCCCAAACTTAGAAGCGTCAATAAGTTTATGTAGCCGTTAGTAGATTTAAGAAATGAATACTAATAACAGTAGTTTTATTTGTACTCAGAACGGGTGGAGCCAAGCGTAGACAGCTGCAAAAAGCGCTCATGTCTTTGTAGCCCATACCCAACTTTAGAAGCGTCCGACAAGTTTACGCAGCCGTTTACATCTAAGAACCCAACACATCTGTCAAGACTTTGTTTCGCCACACATATCCGCTCACAACAACACCAAAACATTTAAAGCAACCGAAGCAAACGCGGAACATCAACAGGAGGCTGCGTAGTCCAGTGCCCGGTCATTCCACTAAAGAAGGGAGCGCCGAGTGGTGGCGCCACCCATCCAGCTGCCCGGTCCCTATGGGACCCGCGCAGCTTTGTACTACCCGGAAGTACTGCCGGAAGCCGCTTGCGCAGCGCCCCCTGGGCAGCGAGGAGGCCTACAACGCAGCGCCTCCGGTGACTCGGTGCGGCCGGAGCTTCAAGCCTCGCATTGGGCCATCGTTTTTTCTTATTTGAGAGGGGACTATTAGTGCCATTTGGTGGAAAGATTTTCATGTGCCCCTGTCACACGAGGAACGGCCGCTAACAGCATTTGGATACGGCGACAGCTGTGGACAGCTCGCTGGTAAGTGGTCTGTCATCAGTCGATGCGTTTGTCAAACGTTTGGGTAGGGTTAACTGCGAAGTATCCGTGCCGCACACAGCACGTTCACGCACAGGCAAAGAAAAAAGCGCACACTCGTTGTTTTACTTGTTTGTGGTTTTGGGGTATGCATTCGCATTTTTGTAGGCCGGTTTGTAACAGGGCATTCGAGATAAAATCATTGTCGCGCGCGGCGTCGTTTCAAAGCAACCTGGGGGTTACTCCGTGCTGGCGAAAATCAGCGCAGTCAGACGGAAGCGGGAAGGAAGATAGAGAGGTCGGGGAAGAGGGTGCTCATATTTAAAAGAAAGCGTCATGCAAGACAAAGAAAAGGAACGCAACCCGGCTGCGTTTCTCCGAACTTCAGGACAGAGCCGCACTCGGGTATGTAAAAGATGCTATGAGCCTATCGAACGATTAAATGCATATAGTGTGGACCACGGCGGCGA
>JABSTR010002393.1:0-28342 GCA_013339765.2 Haemaphysalis longicornis | reverse complement strand
CTGCGCTCCCTCGGCAAACTTCGCTGTCCGGAGCCTATAGACGGTATTCGTTGAAAAGTTTAGCGGTCAATTTCCTTCGCTTGGCAACACTGGAAACGGCCACAGACATGGCCGATGCGCCACGGACACGGCGCAGCCTGGGCCACTGCGGCCGCACGTCGAAGAAAAAAAAGACACCGGCGTGCTTCATCTGCTCCGTTCCATTCCGATTCTAAACTGTGGCGCCAACAGAGATGTTATTAATCGCACTCACAGTGAACTCGAGGCAATACTTTGTGTTCGGCGAAGAGTTCGTAACGTGAAACACAGTCATGTGTTTCACAGTCGTGTTTAGCACGGACAAGTCCGCCATCCCGCGGAGCCCGACGAACGAGTGACGGCGCACTCACGCGGTTGCAAGGAGGAGAAGCGGGGTGCCTGACCTTCGGGCCGTGCGCACAACGTCGCCTAGCAACAGACGCTTGGCCACAGATATGGCGGCGCACACTTGGTTGCCTGCATGCATTCCACGCCATTGAATACCGAGGATACTGTCACCTTCGTTATCCCCCGCAGACTTTACCCTTCACATCAATCCCAGTACTGTCGGGCCCTATAAACCTTTTTATCCGTTAACCTTTAACGAGAACAGGACATGTTCAGAATATACAGTTGTAACTTCTGATTTTGAATCGTAAGGTCGGCAAATTTGTTCCTAGTAATAATATTCAGGCCCCCTTCGGGAACTGTGTCATCCTTCTTATACTTTGTTCATGAATTATTAGAATTTGGTGAAGGGCAAAATGCATGCGTGAATGTAACGGGCGATTTCAACATAGATATGCTGTCTACCTGTGTTGACAAACAAAACCTTCTTGACACTATGCTGTGTTTTGGCTATGAGAACGAAATTCATGTGCCTACTCGCGTGACAGAATTGTCTGAAACCCTTTTTGACTTGTGCTTCCCCAACTGTAAAAATGAAATACGTGCTGGAGTTGTTTATACCTGGTGTTAGTGACCATTTTCCAGTTCTTGCATTCAGAAAGTCGCATAAAACAGAGCGGAAGAAAATCAACCCTACTTATTACCGAAAGATTACACTGAAAAATTCAAACTTTTCAGCCATTAGTTACTGCGACAGTTTGGAGTGAAATATTGCAAATCGCAGAACCTGTACATGCGTACGAAACTTTATATTGACAATAACACAGCTGGATGATCAGGCTTTTCCGTTTGTACTGTTCAAAACGAACAAAAAAGCTAGAAAGCCGTGGATAGATGCGTCACTTCTAAAGAGAATAAAAGAAAGGGATAACCTATTTAGCACATTCATTAAAACAAAGCAAATCGACTACTTGCGGCAGTTTAAGCAATTTAGAAATAAGTTAGGCTCTGATATTAATCGGGCACGCACACAATACTATGAACATACGTTTGCAGCTATTCTGAATGACCAGAAAGCAGTTTGGAATACCATAAACGATCTTTTACTTTAATCAAATAAAAAGACCTTCACCGAGATTATGATAGAGGGTCGAATCTTGCTCTGGTACATTGCTCGCTGTTACGTTCAACAACCATTTTTTAAAGTCCGGCGCTTGCGAAATCTCCCCTGGCACCGACACAAGCTGCGAACCACACATTACCAAAAGTATTACAAAATCGATTTTTTGGCTCCCACTGATGAATCCGAGATACATTCTTTCATTATGAATTTACCTAACAACTCTGCGGCAGGTGTTAATGGTATAACAGCAGCGCCATTAAAATCAGCCTCGCAGTATATTAGTGGGCCGCTCACACACATATGTAATTTGATTTTAAGCACCGGAATATTTCCTGAGAAGCTAAAGATAGCTAGGGTCTCACTAATTCACAAAGGTGGCAATAAAAATGACTTAAATAATTATAGACATGTATCTGTCATGCCCATATTTTCAAAAATAATAGAACGAGTCTTATACCTTCGAATCTTAACTTTCTGTAGCTAAGAAAATATAATAATAAAACAGCAATGCGGCTTTCAAAAGAAAAAAAAGTACAGAGCAGGCTTCGCTATCTATCAAGGACCAAATAAGAGATAATTTTGAGCAGAGATCTTACACGCTTGGAATATTCCTTGATTTCAAAAAGGCTTTCGATTCGATCAAACACGAAATTCTCCAGATGAAACTAAATCAATATGGCATAAGAGGTGTTTCCCTGAAGTTAATAACCAGTTACCTAACAAATCGTTTTCAATATTGTGACACTCAGCATGCAATATCAAGAAGGGATAAAATAAGTACGGCGTCCCTCAGAGATCTATATTAGACCCACTCTTGTTCATCTTATATATAAACGACATTGTTGATATACCACAAACACCAGACATGATTTTATACGCCGATGATACGAACGTTTTTTTCTTTGGAAAAGATATGGTCAGCTTAGAACAACAAGCAAACAGATGGCTTAAGCACTTATCAGTATGGTTAATAGCAAATAAGCTTGAACTGAACCCCAAAAAAACAAAATATGTTATTTTTCGGCCGAAAAATAAAAGTACCCCGTGACATTCAAGTAAAATTTCGAGGGGGTTTGATTGAACGGGTCACATGCCAAAAGTTTGTTGGTACTACCTTTCATGAAACACTTGACTGGACATATCACATAAACAAAGTTCGCACCGATCTTTCGCGTTCAATTGGTGTAATCGGGAAAATTAGATTTTTTTTTAAATTTGTCTAACGAAACAACTATATTACTCTTTAGTATACTCGCGCATTCATTACTGTTTATTAATATGGGGAACGTCTACTAAAATAAACAAAGAAAGCATTTGTAAAGTACAGAAGAGAATAGTACGGATAATTGAAGGTGTTCGACCTAGAACGCATTCTATTCCATTCTTTCACAAGCACAACATATTAACGCTTGAGAATATCTTAAACAAAAATTGCCCCCATCTCCCCGCGATGGAACCCTGGTGTGATGCGGCGCATGCATACGCGAAATGAGAGAGTACACGTGTTTTAGCGACCACCACCCAGCTCTTTATTACATTTAAGAATGATGACTTTATGGTCAGTAAAGTGCACAGTGAACGGTTGCCGCAGCAGTGGTCGAATCTTGGTTTCATCGTCAATGTTCGAGAAGAACGAGAGCGAGCGCTGACTGAACCGCCGCGGAGCGATACCCGCTTTATATTCACAGCGCTTGAAGGAGAGGAGACCGCGGGAGAGAGTCGCGCGTGCGCGCACATGCGCACCGGAGCAGCTGTTAACGCAGCGTTAACGCAGCGAAGCGCGCACCAACCAAGCGCGCCAGCTGTCGTTATGCTAATGCGCCGGAGTGAGAGTGTTGCGCACAGCTGTGGGAGAGACGAACGGAGGAGAGTCGCGCATGCGCAGGTGGCGTGCGGACGGACGCCGACGACGCAGGAGGGACATGCCTCGAGGCCAACTTTCGGGGACATCCCGAAAGCTTCGAAAATCTGACACCACGTGGCGTTCCGAAGTGGAGACTTTTCCTTTTTTTTTTCCTTCTTCCTTCTCCCCCTACTCGGGGGGCCCAAAGCCGCTCTTACCAACGCGCCCCAAGGGTCCCCCTTCTTTCCGGTGAAGCATGCCGAATTATCAAAAGAAGCAAATAGGAGGGTCGGGACGTGCACAAAAGGCCCGACTAACTTTTGGTCTCCACCCAAACCAGGGATGCGCGCTCGCGAGCGAGCCGCGCACGAGTGGGTGTCTTCGGTCTTACCTCCAGAGATGCACTCCAAATGTAGCCATTGAAATGTAGCCATTGAGCCTGCGAGCTATGCGCCTTGTTCTGTAAAATGTTTCAGCAGTGTGCGTGCGAGGCGCTGCTGCTGTACATATGTGTTGGACGCAAGTGTTAACAGCAATTACCGCACTTCTCCATGGGTTTTTAACGTAGTAAATATTCAGGGAGTGGTCTACAGCAAAATTACTATTCAAAGGCTTGTGTTTAGGCATTAGGATTGTGTTTAGCAGTGTTCCTTTTAGCAGCAGGAACGGAGGAACGCCACCGTTCCATTGAGGGTCGGTGGAACTGTAACGGTAACTCGTTAGTTTTGTGAAGAAACGGTGGGAACGGCGTTCCTTCTGCAAACGTTACATTGCTAGGATTTGGCTGTTTTTGATGCCAAGGCTCGAGTACAAAAAATCCAGAAGTCGCTACAGTGTTTCTCTTCCTACAAGCTGGCCAATTTGCCCGCGCCCTTCAGCGGAACGTGCTTCCTCGCAAGTCAAAGGCAGGAGGGTAACCACGAAGCGCGCTGCAGCTTGTGCTTGCTTTCATGCCGGTCGAGCGTACGCGGCGTTCGACGGGTGAATAGCGCAGCCGCGAGAATGCTTTTCACCTTTCATCGTTTGTCTGGAGACGCCAGGATGCGCATCTGGCAAAGGTTGTCTAAGTCTGTGTATTGTCAGGGGGTAATTACCGCATTCGAGCGCGCTTGGCGCGGGTGCGTTGCTGTCGGGGGAGTTGCGCTCGCTGTGAGGTCATTCGGAGGGTCACCGGCTGGGTTGTACCGCTCAGTTACAGGGTACGCA
The DNA here is from genome assembly GCA_013339765.2 of Haemaphysalis longicornis. Classification (NCBI taxonomy): domain Eukaryota; kingdom Metazoa; phylum Arthropoda; class Arachnida; order Ixodida; family Ixodidae; genus Haemaphysalis; species Haemaphysalis longicornis. Next base: position 23,804 of record JABSTR010002393.1, on the reverse strand, counting down.
CGCAGTATCTGACGGGAGTGGGCCGACGGAGTGCCAGGTCCTTTTGTATTGCACGCGTCGTGTTGACAAAGGACAGGAATTTCGTCATTGTTGGGCATACTTTCGTCGCTCCGTATGGGCAACACCTGAGAAAGGCCGCCCAAACATGGACGGCAAGCGTCGTTCCGAGTTGCTTAATTGGTCTGTTTCAACCTGTGTTTTGATCTTTTATAGTGTAAATGTTTTGACGCACATGATTAGGCTCCGAGTTATTTCCTGTGCTCTTCCCTTATGCGGATTTGTAACCACAGCAACTGATTTGCGCGTCCCATCCGGTTGTTTCCTTTATCTACTACCATGATTGTGTTCGGCATACTTTGTAATTCTTCCGCGTAGATTTCATGTGTAACTACGCTGTTGACTTCTTTATTTATTTATTTATTTTTTTGCTACGGTCTTCCGACTTATTATTTGTTCTGCTGTGTTTTGTTAATCGTAAAATTGTGCTGTTGATCCGCAAAGCTTCACTTTTGTAACCCCCTCACTCAATTCCCTGCAAAGGGCCTGTAAGGTATTTTAAATAAACTGCAATATTGAATACTCATTCATTAAATGCCTATGTATTGTTGCTTTTGACACAGTTTCTTATTCAAAAAATTTAATTATGTTCCTGCATGTGAGTAAGTTTCTATTTGCACATTTGTAAGACCGAAATAGAAAGTGCCATATGTGTTGCTCCCTAAAAAAATTCGTCTAGGAGCGTTTCTTTGGATTCTTTTTGTCTCCAGATAATCTGCTGACGACGGTGTTCCTATTCGTAAAATATACGTAGTACGGTGCAAGTTTTAAATTACTCACTTTGTTTCGCCTCAGGAATATCCGACACCATATTTTAATTTAAAAAAGGGAAATGTAACATTAATGTAACGACACGTTCCAATATTCGAAGTGAAACTGGAACGCGTTCCTTTCGCAACGAAGGAACTTGTAACGGCAATTGCGAAGGAACGAGGAATGAGCTTTCGTTCCTGTTTTAGAGGAACGTGTACAACACTGGTGTTTAGACATCGCTACTGCACATTTTAGGTGAGGCATTGCTGACGGTTGTTACTTTAGGGGCCGAAAAGGTGCGTTGTGTACACACAATTTACGACAAAAGGGGAGGAACGGCCACAGACTGACATTCCTCATCGCGTTCACTAGATATTGCGGAAGCTGTTTTAACTCTTGACTACAGACAGAAAAAGTTTATAAGATAGTTTCTGTGCACAGGAATCCATTTCCGTGAATTGAAATCAGTGAAATTGGCAAAAAAACAAATGAAAGACAGATATGCATACAGATTTATTTCTACCGCACACCTGAGCTTCAAAGCAGGATAGGGAAAACCTCCGCATGGCAGGAAAAATTCGGGAATATGTTAAGCATTCAACAAACATGGGAGAATACTGTCACGAAGCCAAAGACGACGCAGTTGTCTTCAAGGAAAACAAGTTTACTGTAGCGAATTTGTGCTCCCCTAACAACTGAAACAATACACAGGCGGCGAAGCAGCAGTCAACAAAGTGACGTGCGCAGGCTTGCGTTGAGAAATCAAATGCCGCGGTGTATGCTCTGCGGTCATTTATCTCTCGGCGCGAGCGTTTCTCGAACCGTCGAATTGCATCCAGAACACTGTAGATCATAGAAGATTTATTCTAGGCTGCTGACGTTAGTTCGACACATTCTCCCTATCAACGAGATAACACGTGCGGCATATAGAATGGAACACATAGATAGCATAGATAACACAGCCCGGCGCAGCCGGTCGGCCAAAACAAAACATAAATAAACAAAGGAAATGCATGTTTGCGCGATACAATACAATGCAAAATACTACAGTACAAAATAAACACTACAAAACACAGCTACAACTTATGCGTTCAAACATACTAACTTACGTAATGCAAACAAAAATCAAATGTCACAATAACAGAAAGTTCAAAATAGTTATTTACTGTTTTGCACCATAAACCAAAATGTACAGTAAAAGAGGCACAATCTCATGCAGATGGGTTTCAGTTTTTACACAGGTTAAAAAAAAAAACAGTGCTAAATAGCATAACAGCCCACGAAAACTCCGGAAGAAACACTTGGATATATTTCATATAGGAATATGCAAGCTATTGTAAAAGCCTTTTTTGCTGTTCTCTTTTGAGCATGGCCCGAAGTTTCTTTACTCCTTTTACGGCCGTCCTTACACCAATTGCTCTAAGTTCGGTACGCAGTTGACCTGCGTCCATTTCATCAGCATTCGGAGGGGGATGTGGCTCTCGTGTGCTTTCCTCTGCGCATCTGGGTCTCTTCAGTCTGCTTTCCTGTATCCCCCCTCTAGACCAGTAGTCGACGTCACGCTTAATGTATGCGCGGCTGCTCCTGCCATGCTCATTTGCCTCCAATCGTTTAGCCAGTTTTAGTGCATCCGCGGCGGAGTTCCACTTGTTGGATCGGGAATGGTGCAAATGCTTCAAGATGTCATTTTTTTTCTCGATACCTTGACTTGAAAACCAACCAAGGCATTGAAATTTCTCATGCTTAGTTGAAGCGTGGTGCGCTAAGATATGGATGTATGGAGTTACTCGCTCGCGCCCGTATCCTTTGCATCCAAAAGACCCCAATTTCACAAATGTGTCTAGAAACAGGGAAGTTTTGGTCTGCACGCTATTGCCATCCACATCATTCTCAAAATGCTCACAAATTTCATGCAGGAGCGTCCACAAAAGCAAAGTCATGTTTTCTGTCCTGGTGTCAAGTTTTCCCTTCAGCCTGTCGGGTAAAAGCTGGGAGTAATGTCTGGCAGTCACCCCCCGCTAACGATGTGAATGTCCTGCCATTTTTTTCTTCTTCCCAGACTTCAAACTTCACTCCACAGGAGTTTATTGCAGCTACACTGTTTTTCAAGTGCGAGCTTGGCGCATTTAAATTTTGAACTTTCTCCCTGTTGTCCCGATCCTCGCTTTCTGCGAGCAGTCCATCTATTAAACGATTTACAATCCTGATTTTCATGTGTAGTAAATCTGGAATAACACACCTAGGATCTATAGAGAATAGTGGAATGTACTTCATGCCCCTGTCCTCGTTTGCACAGTCTTCTCGCATGTTGGCGCACGTGCGAACAAAAGGCGGCTCGTTGTATTGGTTGCTGTTAGCCCCAGCGGCGCTGCGCTCTTTTGGGTCAGCCCTACAGAAGGGGCACGGATACCTAGATGAGGCTGCTTGCAAACCAAGAACCACTAAAAGAAATTTCAGGTCTGAGCCCAAGCAGATTGAAACCTTTATATCGTGGTTGTCTACGGAAATACTTCCTCTTTCCGCGACAGCATTAATGTCGTCAAGTAGGTCACGGAACGATTCCTTTATGTTGAAGTACTTTTCGGAACCTTCAACAACTGCTAGAAGGCGATGAAGCCTGTGGCTCTGAAGAGAGCGTTCTTTGTCTATAAGTACAAAAGACAAAGTAGTCCATGAAGTACTCCTGCTGACAACACAACCGTCTCCTTCAATCTTAACCACTAGTTTTTCTGTGGCAAGGTCACGAGTTCCGATTTTTTTTTCGGCAGCTAACTCTAAGACAGCTTGTCTGAGGTCATCCTCGAATCGTACCTGAGCTCCAGGAAACTCTCCCGGTGTCTTAAAAACGCTTATTCTCGCGTCTAACTTCTCCCTGTACGAGTTAACCAGTTGCATGGGAGGTAGGTTAGGCATAGTTGCTGAAATCTCCTTCCAAAACGCGTTGCTCACAAAGTGGTTGTCCAAGAGAGCTGTTACTTCGCGCACGTTACTCTTTTCTGGGGAAGATAACAAGTCGTAGTCAACCTTACGGCAGTGAGGAAAACCCTTCTTAACTTTCCTTGTTACAGCAATGTCTCCGTTCTCCTTATATGCGATGTTATGCAAAAATCCTTTTACATCCGTAACCAAAAGTTGGCATACGTTCAGCCCATAAGTCTCGAGGACCGTCTCTAGTGCTCGCAAAACAGAGCTTCCAGCATTCTTAAGCTTTCTGCTGTCGGTTTTACCGCAGCCTTCTCCCACCATTTTTCCTTTATTTTGGCCTGATGCATTCTGCTGAACTTGCAACCGCAGTTGACTGTTCTGATCTTGAAGCTGGAGGCACTGGACCTCAAAGGCATGAACATTTGCTTTAAGCTCGTTTATCGATTTTTCTGTCAAACTTTCCATCCTGCACAAATCTTCCTGTAGAGCTCGAATCATGATGTCTTTAACTGTTTCCTCATTTTTTTTATTCGAGCAGCTCTCAGGTGGCAAAACCATTGTTACGGTGCGTTCCTTTTTCAGAAAGGCGGCCTTGGCCCGGCCCTTTAAATTTCTGTAACGCCTTTCTGCGCCGCCGCACACAGCTTTAAAGCGGTCCTCAAACTTGTCAATTAAGTTGGGAAGATTCAGACCTGATGGCAAATAGCCTCGCACAGTTTCCATGTAAGTTTTGGCTAAAAGTTCCTTCTCATGCTTTATGTTTATGGCAACTTGATTGCTTAGTTTAAAGGTAATACTTGAAGTACCAAAATTTACAGAAACATCCAGATTAATCTTCGCACCGGCCATTTCAATCACTTCTCTGCCACCACGAGACACCCACAAATACACACGGCACCAAAAACACAACCTTCTGAATTATAAAGCAATACGATGGGCAAACAACAGGGGTTCAAACAGCTTAAAAACACACCAACAAATGGAATAATGACCTATGAGTCCGGTGCTGACATTTACGCTTCAGCCATTGCAACCTTCGTAACGAAAAAAAGGTGGAGGGTCTCAACCGGGAAGCCACCCGGGAATCGCTTGTTTGCTTTTAGGCGAGTTACAGTGCACTTGACCCTGACAGGAAAGTCAATCGACACAGTGCTTCCGAGCTTCGTCTCCCGTGCAAACCACCCTGCGGGAAGGTTCAACTTCGAGAAATCGCTTTCATCACACAGGATCCATTGTTTGCAAAGCCGCTTCCCTTTTCCATGAAACGCCCAACGGAAAATGTCGTTGTCGAAGGTTACCTTCACCAGGCCACTCGAGCGACGGCTGTTGGAAAGCTTCTTTTGTACCTCGTAGACCACTCTTTCACAGGCAACTTCCAACCGGCTGTCCGATGGCTGCGATGGATGCGAAAGTTCACGCAAACAAGCCTTGTTGAGGTTGACTTCGGGTTCCACCGAGCACTCCCACTTGGAGAAGCCTTTCCATTTGACGAGGTAACCCTTACTCTGAAAGAAATTAAAATGCAAACGTTAAGAGGAGGTAAACTCAAGGCGAGCACATTACTTTTTTCCAGGGCACCGTTTTTCACCATAACTCTTCCCTAAGGAAATTTTATTGCGAGTGAGAACCATATATGAGCGAGCCCGCAACGGCTGCAGCGCAGGCTCGTTGAAACTTATTCAAGCTCGTTTTAACGGAGGCGCGTTTCAACAAAAATTCTGCAGTTAAAAATTTGCTTTTAGGCGTTGTCAACTTTACCGCCAAACGCAACTCAGTAGCTTGTAGAAAACTGCTTAAAACGGACGTAACAAAAAACAACCCTACGTCAGAAAAATTTCTGTTTTTACTGCATCAACATGACCTTTCGTTTCTTTAGTGGGAAACAGGCTCAGCCGAGCGCTCACAAACATAGTTGTAATCATAACGAGACACTTCGCAACTTTAAAAACTACATTGAACCCCCACTTTCTCTAAAACGCATTCTCTACTTCCAGGTACGCCACGTCTGTTCAGCACGTGTTCTTAATAATGGATTGAACTTGCTGACTGTGGCTAATGTTGAAGATACACAAGGGTTCATCTGAACTATCAGAGCCTAAGACACTGAGCAAAAGAAATAATGGCGCGAATGAAAATTTTCTACGTTTCTAATTTCTCTTTGGAGTGTACCCAGTTTCTTTTTAGTGTACAAGCGACTGCCTAAGGCTTTCGCACTGATACCCAAAACAAGGTACGATCCGTTTGTCATGTGGAATTTTGCCACAGTTCGTCGGTAGTTGGCCGGTTCGTAACAGAATATTCGTCATAGGCCGGCTTGTCACATAGAAGAAAGTTCGTAATAGGAGCGGCAGAATAAGTTTAAAGGTGTTTTCTTTTCTTTTTGGAAGTGGCATATAATAAAATACAATGAACCCTATATACCACGTCTAAGGACTCAAAAGAGGGCAGAGAGACGCGAACACAACCCAATTAATGAATGTCTTGAAAGAAATCTCAAGATTCCTAACGTGTGCACTAATCCCCGCTGGTGAGGCCGAGTTGCACCCTTGACCCCCAGACGAGACGGGACCAACGTCACTAGAATTCTAGTAACATTGAATGGGACCATATAGTAAGACACTTTTGAACACTACATGTTTACCAGACGGGCCAGTGAGGGTCAAGTTATTGGAACATAAAACGCTTTATCTTCTTTCCTTTTGTCTATATACTTCCTTGCATTTATATTAATGACAGCTCCGTGCTGATGTAATCAGCATAGCATTGCTACAGTAGCACTTATTGACACAAAATATTGAACTAAGAAATCATGCGAGCGAGCATCGTGCAACCAAATATGGGCGCCGTCATTTCGAAGCGAACCGCAACTTTTTAAGTATATTATCAGGCTTCATGAATTTTGACTTCTGATGACAAAACTTTATATTGGAAATATCGCCCTTTGACGAATGATGCTGTGACCAAAGGTCCATTACAAATCGCGCTGTGACGAAAGGCACTTTGAAAAGAATAAATTTAAATTGTCCAAACGTTTATATACTATATAAACGAGATAAGCTCAAAAGGTGATGCTCAAAACGTAATTATTCAGTTTTAATGTTTATTTTGTATAGTGTTTTGCACATTTTGTAATGTTTTATTTTAATAAATATCACACATTTCAAATTCGAGACGTTTGTGTTCCAAGTTTGTACGAAATGAGGAAGCGAGATATAAAAAGGGAGGCTGATTTTGAAAGTTTCTAAATAAGCATTTTCAGAAACATTGATTTTTTCATCGCCGCTAGTTATACAAGTCAAAGCTCCCAATAACTACAAAAAAGAGGGCTTTATGTATTCAATACAAATTTCTCCTCACATTTATTTAAGGGTGGTAACGACGTCTCACTGCTTACAACAGCTTCTGCTTATACAATAACGAAATTGGCCGTCTAAGCGATCGGGCTCGTAGAAATAACCAACTTCTCCACGCGGAGGATTTCAGCAGCCCAAACCAATTCAGTTAGAATTTTTATACAAATATATTCACACAAAAATTCCTATTTCATAAAAGAAAGCGAAATGTGTTGCTGCACAGTGAAAAAAAAACGGAATTGCAAAAACTTAACAAGCTATCAATCATACTATAAGGATAATAGGATAAAGAATACAAAATGTGAATCTTACCGTTTTGGCGATGATTCTTTCTACGGGGTGATACATCGAAGACGCTTCTGAGCAGGGACGAAGACGGCAAAATTTGCTGGCAGGCAGGCTGCCAGCAGGTTCCAGATGAGGGTTAAGGGCTTCGAGAAGCTGTATTTAAAGGACTCGGCCCAGCTCGACAAAAAAAAAAATCATGAGGTCCTAAGAAGAGAACTATACTCCAAACCTTTCCGAGTAGTCTTTCCCTTCTTTATTTACGCTTCCCACCTCCTTCCTAGCTACTTCCTAGCACTGGAAATACTGCTAGTGCAAAGAGCAGTCACGCAAGGGTAAGTGATAATTCCTTGAAAACCGCTTTATCGTACGCCATTTAATCGAAGAAAGGCCGGTTTCAGCAAAACCATTTTATTGTACGCCGAGTCAACTAAGTGACGTCGCCCGTTTTATCGAATGGTGTTTTGAAGCGCAGTCGCGAGGATTATTGCTGCGAGAAATGTTGAAGTTGTGTTGTCATAAAGAGAAACATGACGCATGAAAGACTATAATTTGGGCTTGCCTAAGAAAAGCCCTCAGTTTTCAGGCACAGGTCTTTGTCACTGCCATTTCCGGTGGAGATTATCGGAAACATGCAATGTGTTGAAGTTGCTTGGAGTGGTGCTGCCTATCATCAATGCCTGAATCACCTCTTTGTACCGAAGTCGCCCTGCATTGGAACGTGTGAATGTCTAACTATGCTGGAAATGGTATCTTCATGCACCGAAAAGGCCTCGTAAAAATGCCCCAAAACAGGTGTGTTCTTTTATTATTTTACTGAAAATTTTGTATTGTGAATTCCGATGTACGTTCGCCCTTTAAGAGTTAGCCACCTACCTCTCCGTCCCCGAATTTCTCTCGCCACATGGGGACGGTGGCAGGGGCGTGTACTATTGTTACACTGCAAACAATGGCACAATAAACGGACAACCCGACGTTTCACAACCCGTTTCTTTCTCAGGGGTGATTGTGGTCAGGCTGCTGCTGCTGAGTCTGGTAGCCTTTTAACGCGTTAGGTATCTCACATCGCCCCTCTCTGGTTCGTGTACACAGAGGTGAGAGTTCTAAGGTAGCGATTAAGGTATAATGAAGTTCGCTGAATGTTCGACCACTCAAGTAGAAGCCCTTTCTCCAGTTGTGTTTTGCTCTCGACGATGGCCGTCTCGTCTCTCTCTCCCCCCCGGTCAATCCTCTTAGCAATGCCACTGTAAGTGCAATCGCTGATTATTATTGAGTAAAACCTTCACCGAATGCAACGACCGCGGGGGTTATAGAGAAAATTACGAAAGGTGATTGCGCACGTACTTTTATTAAAAGCCAGCTTGGTTTCTTTCCTTTTGATTGTTTCGTGACGGCTGAAGGGACGGTGGAGGAGAGTTCAAAATGGGCTACTACAGTCTAGTTCACTTATAACAATATCCAAGTGCCAAGGAAATTTCATTGTTATAACCGATATTTGTTATAAGAGGGTTGCGAAATAAAAAGACGGAAAGGAGCTAAAAACATTTTATTCGCATGCCAGCAAGGTCGTACTACTACTAATTTGCGGAAAAGAAGCCGCAGTCGGTCACCTTTGTTTGCGCGTGCGAAGCTAGCGCAAATCTTTTCCAATTCACCTAGCTCTTTGGTGGAAACGAAGTCCCCGAGGGACTGTGCCACGCAATGGGCCTCCTACGAAGACAGTACCTGAGGGAACGAGCCCACTCGTCACAAGCCCACTCGTCACCGGAAAACTCGTCGTAGGCCAACTCGCCACACCGGCCTTTCCGTACAGTGCCATCTCGAGATAGGAACTCTCGTGGGAGGTGCCTTCTCGTCGCATGGATTTCGTTACACTGCGGCCGTGTGAACAAAAGCCTAGAAGCCCTGACCGGAAATTGGCGTTTAAAGCCGGTCTGAGGCTGGTTTCTACAATGGTAAATACGTTACGGCTGTTTAGGAGGGCGTGCGGAGGTCTGTGTGACCAGCAGGTGTGCATAAAAAGCTGTTTTTTTTTTCTTTTGCTGGAGAGGGGGGAGGGGAGAGGTCAGCGCGATTTGCACTTCTTCAAGTACTGATCGTCAGCGGGGTTGTGGTGGTGTACGTCCGTATTTTCGCGCGTATAACCTGTCCTTGCATACAACACGAACCCCCACTTTCAGTCCGCAAATAAAAAAAAAAAGAAAATTGGCGAAGCTTGCACTAACTCGCGCAAAGCTTGAACCATAGCTAAGGTGGAAGATTTCTTTCTATGTTAACACTGAAGGACACACCACCAGGCATTGCATTAGGTTTGAAATGGTTTATTTGTTGATTTGATTGATTGTGGGGAAGGGGGGGGGGGGGTTAACGCGCCGACGCTACACAAGTGACAAGGGCGCCGTAGTGGAGGGCTCCGAAATCATTTTGACCACCTGGGGATGTTTAATATGCGTGCGTCAAAATCTCGACGGACGTTTTCGCTTTTCCCCTCCATCAGAAAAGCGTCCGCCGCGGCCGGGAACAGAACGCGCTTCCTTGGGTTCAACAGCACAGCTTCGTATCCAGCTGCGCCACCGCGGCGGGCAATTGTTTTTTTAAATAATAATAATCTTTATTTCACTGCACTGAATACATATTCGGGCCAGCCCAAGCCAAAAAATCTTGTGGGCCCCCCACGGCTAGCTCGCAAATACCAAGATGTCAACGATCGCATCGCAAGAATCCTGCCTGATCACGACGGCTGAGCCACAGTCAATACGCTTCGGAATATTGCCCACAACATCCGCTTCCGGTACTAATGAAGTGAACAACGTCGCAACCCAGCGTTGAAGACGCCTACACAACGAGGCAGCGAGACAACAGTGGAATAGTACAACAGTACAAAGCGAGTGCAATAAACATTTTTTTATTTCATGTACAACCTGTTTACTGCGTCATTTATAACAATTTGTTTACTTTTTTTGCGTGCCATGTAATACAAATTTGCAGGCTATTATCATTTTAATATACCTCGGTATGACGGCATATTTACCTAACTTCCTGCGTTAAAAACCTTGAAAGAACGCTCGCTCGCCTACATCATTTTGAAATGGGTGACGCATATAGCAGGCGGAAACACCGCTTTAGAAAACAAGCTCGTAATGCGAATTTTCCGTGTGACGAATATTCCGGTAATACGAGAATTCCTCGTACGAAATGCCCTGTGACGAGTTGGCATTCCTGACCAGATTACCTGTGACGAGTTGGCCTATGACGAGTGGACTTGTGACGAGTGGGATTAGACCCCTACCTGAGTAGGCTTCGCAACAGCGTAATAATGTCGTCCCTGCTGCACTTTTGGTGAAGGTACAAAGGGTAAACATTCAGAGAAGGATGAACCAGTTTAAACAGTACTTCAAAATTATTTTAAAAACAGGCAGGGGAACAGTAAATTCGGTTAGATTGCGGCATGTGACTTTTTAGTGTATTGCGGAAGATTTGGCGGTTAAAGCATGTGACTATATTATCGGGTAGATTGTTCCACAGCGTAATCCTATTGGGAAAAAAGGACGTAATCAACTAATCATTGCAGAAGTATGTCCATTTATAGGTGCGATATGGTGGCTGTTGTTTATGCGGGATGAAGTTCTGTGGGATGGTTGTAGCAGGACGTGCCGTGATCGAGGGTGATAATAGAAATCATGCAGAAGACACCATCGAGAAATGATACCACGAGATTCAAGTGACTGCAGGTTCAATCATTCCTTTAGTGCAGTAACCCAAATATCGTTAGAGTATTGGGAGTAAATAAATCGGGCAGCGCAATTTTGAATCCATTTTAAATCATTAGTAAGATAAGTTTGTGAGGGGGGCCAGATTGAGCAAGCATATTCTAATTTCGGTCGCACATAAGTTTCATACGCTAACTTTTTAAATGTCTGGCGAGGCTAATTTTAAGTTGCGGATGACAGATGCACTCAGAGATATTTGTATGATAGTGTAGCGCTAATGGGAAGAGACTTTAGGCCATAGGTATACTGTGCTGGGCGCATTTTGCGGGTGAATGACATTTTTTAAACTTAGTGAGGTTTAATGGCATAAGTGATTTATCACACCAAGCTACGATTAAATCTAGATCATGTTGAAATTTAGCGCTGCCGTCTGGTTTACAGATCGGAGAGTATAAAACGCAGTCATCGGCAGAAAGTCTTAATTTTGTTAGTACATTAGTGGGCAAGTCACTTATGTATTATTATAAAGAGAAGCGGGGAGAGGCAGGCACCCTGGGGGACGTTTGACGTTACGTCAGAGAGAGGTGAGCCGTATTCATTAGCGCTTGTAAACTGCTTCCGTTTTTTTTTTTTTTTTCTATCCAGGAATTTATGTTGAGAGGGATTCCAAGGTTGCACAGTTTAGAGAGTAATCGGTTATGAGGGACACGATCGAATGCTTTAGAGAAATCTAAATATATGGCATCAGTTTGAAGATTTTCGTCCATGAAAGGAAGTATATCATGTGGAATTCCGCCAGTTGTGTTTCGCACGATGGTAGTTTCCGGAAACCATGCTGATGATCAAAGAAAAAATTGATGGATTCCAGATAAGTCATTAGGTTTCAAGATATGATATGTTAGAGCATTTTAGATGGGGTATTGGTTAAAGGAAATAGGTCGGTAGTTTGCTGGGATTCGCGGTTGCCTGATTTAAAAATTAGAGTAACCTTAGCCTTCTTCCAATCGTCTGAGACGTTTTCTGTTAGTAATGACTGTGTGAAGATCAAGTAAGGTATCTGGCCAGAGACTGAAATGCTACTTTTTAGTAATTTGCTGTTAATACTGCCACAGCCCACCGAAGATGAAACTTTTAGATCATTATTCAGTTGAAATATTCCTTCTGGAGAGATTTCCATTCCTGGCATGGCTACAGCTGCAGGATCCGGCAATGCTACGGTATCAGTGGTATTAGAGAGTTTTAGCATAGCGTGCTCAGTCCGCTAACGCTACGGCGGCGGGTAGCGGGGCGCGACTGGGGAGAGCAAATTCGTCACGGTGGGGTGGATTAGTTCCGCGCGGCCTGTCTTCGCCATGCCCGCTCTTTCCCTCCGCTGAGGGGCAACCTCCTCGCACTCCCCGCGCGCGCATGCTAGCGCTCCCATATCGTTGAACTTTGGCTTAGGTGATCCGTTCTGTACAAGCGTTTCTTTCGGTTACAGAGTAATTTTAGCTGTCTGTTAAACCATCGGCAGTTAGAATCTTGTTTAATGAGGGTAGTAGGAATGTATTTGTTTTTGAGGGTAAGCACTATAGTCCTAAAAAGTTCCGAATTAGCGTTGACACGTACGTAATCCTGACGTTATCTAAGAAGTTGTTGAGTTCGTTGTGGCGTCAAAATTTCCTCTCTTGTAATCTGTGATTACCTTCCGTGTGGGTGATTTCTTTTTCAGCGGGGACGCGATGTAAATATGGATTAGTTTGTGTTCACTAAGACAAGGGAGCGTATTAATTGTTTTTACGTCGTCAGGGCACGTAGTTAGCAGGAGGTCTAGGATATTATTACCTAACCTGGTAGGGCAAGTTATGGCCTGGTGAAGATTAAAATCAAGTAGTAATTAAAATTGTTGCACTTCAGACGGTGATCCATTCGACACTGAAAGCAACGACCAGCTGATTGCTGGATAGTTGAAGTCCAAGAATAAAAATATGGGTACCTTAGGATATTAATTAGTAGTTTTAAGTAGGGATTGATAAAGTAGGTCGCAGAAGTCGGGGTGTGGTTCCGGAGGCCTATAGCAGGCGCCAAAAACAAATTTCGAGGCTCCGTTTGAGACAAAAGCCCAGGTTAATTCTATTTTCGTGGAATGTAAGTGAAGATGCTAGGGTATTTGCATGAAGGCTGATATTTGCATGACACGAACTCAGAGGATGAAAACATTCACCACCAGACAAGCCAGCTACTTCGATCAAAGTTCTCATTTCTTAAGTTTTATTCTCCCGTCTTTACACCTTCTTTCATATGCCGCACAGAAAAATTAAAAACATAACACAAAAGTAGAATAGCTTAAGGTAAGATTATAAGTACGGCGTTTATTAGAGAGCGTGTCTTTCGGCGCGGGGCATCGGAACGGGGCAAATGAGACGGGACCAATAAAATGGGGCAAATGAGATGGGACAAAGCAGACGGGGAAAATGTGCCCAAGGCTTATGAGTACGAGGCCTTCAAAAACGGGGCAAAAACCGCGGGGCTCCCGGCTTGGGGCAAATGAGACGGGGCCTTTGAAATCGGGGGTTTTCGTGCACCATCCCAGTCGACTACCTAATTACGACAAGTAAATGAACTCACCCTAATAAAAAATCCGTTTGACAGCACCTCAATTTTTCCGGAGATATGTCTACGCTAGATTTAGAGCTACACAATTTTCCCAGTAAATTGTCTTGTCGCAAAGCTAATGCTGCGCCGATCCTGTTGACAGAACACGTGAAGAAATGCTGATGAGCGAGCGACAGCTTCGCAGTAAACGAATAACTTTATTGCTTTCTATTTGTCAGAAAAATTGCGGATAACAAATAGTTGAATAAAGAAAGACCAAGTGAAGCGTTCGGCTTACCGCAGTATTCCAGGAGTGATTGCTACGGAGCCTATTGAGCGTAGTGCTGTGAATTTTCGCACAGGTAATGCTGGGGGCATAAGCTCGCATTGCTGTGTGCTTAGCTTAGAGCGTTGTTCTACCTTGTTTGAGGGCCATTGAGACTGTCCCTTTGGGGTGTATGGGCGGTAAATTTTGACAATTAATTACACAAAACCTATTCGTAGTTTCATATCCAAGTCGACGTTCTGGTGAGGGAGGACTAACGAGGTTCCTGAACAGTGATATATTTGACCGGGAACACTCAGGACGAATTTCGTCCGTGACGATAACGTTAAAGGGGTACTGGCACAAAATTTTGAAGGCGAGATGACTTCGGAGATAGATTGGTGTGAACACACATACATCATCTGCAAAATATCAGCTGCGAATACAGCCTAGAACATATTTAAAATCAATTTTAAATTTTAAATCAATCCCTCCGACGGTCACGTGGTCAGCTTTGTTCACAAAAAAATTCATCGTTTCGCGGCACCCGCTGAAACCGAAACTGCGACTGACCGCATTGAAAATACCTCTAATTAAACAACGGTCGCACGCTGAAGCAAATGAGGTTTCTGCAGGTGATAAGTAGGTCACTAGCTACTCATCGCGACAAAAAAAAAAACAAGATGCGAAATTTTTGTGTCAGTGCCCCATTAAATGAAAAAGGAACAGGTGCACTTCTGGTGAGCAAAAAAAAAACTTATTTATTCAGATTGCGAGCAACGTTATACAAGGGGTACATCTTCGTTTGGTGCTTAGATGGCGCACTGCCTCTTCAGTCACCACGGCCTTTCTTATGCTGCCGGCGAGAGCTCCAGCTGCGCGGCGAGAATTTCAGGGGTCGCTTCAGGTGAAGCATGAACCTCGTGATTGAGGAGCTGGGGGCCGTATATGCATTCCAATTCGGGGTTTCGTGGGCGACTTCAATAACAACCGAGTAATTGTTCGTTGATTTTCCGCATGGCACGTTTATGCGCTCTTCCGGGTACGAGGTTTTCTGTCGCCAAAGTAAAATGAGCGCCATGAAGAGGGGGTTTGAAGTATAGCAAAAAATAAATATGTGCACTTACTTACATTCCTAAAGAACAGTAAAAAGAGGGAAAGCAGTGGAATGGAGTACCAAAGAACGAAACCCCCTTCAGCGAAGCCGATGGGGCTTCGCCCCGTACACAAAAATACAGAAATACGCAAATGTTCGTCCTCTCGCGGGGAAGGATTTTTCATCTACAGCCTCGCGTTTTCCATCCCGTCGTCGCCCACGTGACATTTTTTTGCTTCCATGCGTTCTGTAGAAAAAAGCAACCCTGCCTTGGCACCCCGAATGGGTTGCCTTGGCTATAGCTGAAGCTGCAACGCGTGATTAGCGGCACGAATGGCAGCATGGGGCCCGATCGAAGGGCGAGCGTTTCACCCGAGCTCCGGCCCAAGCAGGCGCCACGCACGCACCCTCCCCGCTTCCCGTACGTCGAGAGGAATTCGGGGAAGACAGGTGGCTGACCCCCAGGGCGAACGTCCATCCGGACTCCGCAGACCCTTGGGTCCAAAATTTCGGTCCATAATAAATAATTTACGGGCTCTAAAGGGTTCCCAGACAGTTCATCGAACGCCGTTTTATCGAACGCCGTTTTATCGAATATCGTTTTATCGAACTGATCGAAAGTGGTTTTCTCTGCTTTCACTGTGATTTTCAGTGTTTATTTCGTTTAACTGGCCTTTGCACTAACCTAATCTGCAGCTAGTTTAATTCAACATTGCCCCGACCGTGCAGTATGCGCCGCAACGTGCATATATATGTCGACGCGTCTTTTTTTCCCTTTCGAAGTTTTCGGCCAGATTCATTTTATGACTTTTTCTTAGTTTTTTGCGCGTTGATTGATAGCTATCAAGCATGTATATTCAAATTTTTGTATTACAATAGTTGCCACTTCGGGTCTAGGACATTTCGGTGCAGGACATTTCGGTGCAGGACGATTCGGTACGGACATTTCGGTGAAAGGAAATATCGGTGCATGGACATATCGGTGCACGGACGTTTCGGTGCACGAAAATTTCGGCGCACGGACATTTCGGTGCATGGGCATTTAGGTGCACGGACATATCGGTGCGCAAACTTTTCTGCGACCTAATTATCGGTGCTTGCTTGTTTGAAACAGACGTTTTATTTTTATTCCCCCTCCAGCGACCTTCGGTCCTTCCTAATAAAAAAAATTATCATCATCATCATTTTTATTTCCGCATAACGTGACCGATGAACCATATTCTAGCGCATTGATTACATCTTTACATTGATGCCGTGTTTTTGCTGGAAATTGAACATTCGTATATTTTTGTTTGCTACCTTGATTAGAGAACACCTGTTATGCAGCCATGTGATTGAATTCTTTAGCACATGTTTTTTTTAATTGACGGGAAAGCGTTAATTTATATTTGCCCCCAGCGAATATAAATTAATGCTTTGCCGCAAAAAAGATCCACGCAAATCAGCTCAGACAATTAGCGTATGTTTACGATGGTGTAAGGCATTTTTATGTAGTTTTCTCAAAATTAAAGTCACACTTGCACTACCCACAGAAAGCAGCTTTACAAACATTCGGTTGCCCCCCAAAATGAAGCAAATCTCATTAAAAGATTTATGTAGCCTGCGCTGTGACGCTAAAATGAACTTGCAAACGCTGTTGTCGCTAGCTTTTTTGCTGTGGAGGGGAGAACGGGGCTTTCTGAAAACAGCTGATAAAGCTCGTATGGGTTTGGCGTACAAATACACTCATTTCCGTATTAAGGTGTAATGTTTGCACGCGTACTTTTATCTCATTGTAATTCTTTGTTCCAGCTTCTACCCACCCCCTCCACAACCTCGTCTTTAGGTTTCAATCCCCCCAGATTTCTTTTTCACATATATTATTTTCGGTTTCCCCTGAAAACCTTACAGACCTCCGAAGTGCTACCGCATTGATGCAAGAAGAAGCAAGAAGAGCTCTCACAACCTCCCTAATGCGCAACAAAAAGCCACCAGAACTTGAAGCCACTGAGGACACAATGACCAGTTTCGCTGGCGCCTGTCACCCCCATAGAAAAACAACCTTGCAGGCTACACCCTTTCTCGCGTCGGGGTCATACCTACGGCGCCCCCTCTCCAGGAATCGCTCTTTCTCCGCCTTCGGTCGCCCCATCGGCAATTCACTATTCAAGTCGCGCATATCATGGACATCCCGGACATTCCTCGCTTACTTCTATTATAGGAAGAAAGAGATTGAATAGGCTGGCTTGACGGGCGTTCCGACAGTCGTGTTCAAGTTTTCAACATCCAGTTCCCTCTCTCTACCAAGGGGGCTGGTGCAAAGCCTTCGGTGCTCAGCCCTCCCCCATTCCCGCCTCCCCACCTTTAGTAACGCCACTGTAAGTGCGATCGTTGGTTAGTTTTTAACTGATTGATTGATTGATTGTAGGGTTTAACGCGCCGACGCAACGCAGGCGATGAGGCGTGCTGTAGTGGAGGGCTACTGATTAATTTTGACCACCTGGGCTTCTTTATCGTGCGCCGAAATCTCGTACACACGGGCGTTTTTGCTTTTCGCCTCTATCAGAAAAGCGACCGCCGCAGCCGGGAATCGAACCCGCGACCTTTGGTTCGTTTTTAAGTAGAACCGACACTGAATGCAATGAAGACGAGACTTTCAAATAATGAAAAGGAATTGAACACGCGCTTAAGCTAGCTCGTTTCCTTTGTTTTCGCGGCGGTTTGGCGGCAGGGGGGCAGTGATCGGAAAGGACTAAAAGCAGCAGCGTCTTGCAGCGTTGGATGAAGTGAAATCAAAGCGCTTCGGTAACACTTAACGTATTAGGGTTGTTCACGTGAATGTTAAAACAAAGTAAAGGTTGAGCGGAAGTAAATTAACAACGTTCATTTTTATCATCTTCTACCGAAATTGGGTTTTACGCGCAAATCCTCCGCCCCGGTTTAGCGTTCGTTCCCGCGCACGGCGACGCAAACACAACTTTCGAACGTAGAATCGTATCATACTGAGGAAATTACAATATTAAAACTAAACTGTTTTTAAAAGAATACCTTGGACATCCTGTACGATGAAATGTCCGCACCGAGACATCCTACCTCGTACACAAAAATACAGAACTACTCAAATATTTGTCCCCGCGCGGGGAAAGATTTTTCATCTACTCCCTGGAGTTTCCCATCCAGGTCGTCACCCGATTGATCGCTTTCGCTTCAGCGCATTCTGTGAAAAAAAACCATGTCTTGGCACCCCGAATGGGTTCCGTTGGCTAGCTGAAGAGGCAGCGAATAATTAGCGGCATGAATGGCAGCACGGGCCGATCCAAGGGCGAGCGTTTCACGCTATATAGTTCCGGCCGAAGCAGGCGCCATGCACGCACCTTCCCTACTTTCCGTGTGTCGAGAGGAATTCGGGGTAGACAGGACCCCCTTATGGAACGTCCATCCGGACTCGGCAGACCCTTCGGTCCAAAATCTCAGCTTCTAAGGAGTTTTACGGCATCTGTGCTCTTATTTGTGATTATTTAGCGCGTGCTTATGAATCCACTTACTTTTCAAACGCTTTCTCCTGTAAATATTTGTTGAGGATAATTACTCGACCCTCTTTCATTTGTTTGCTTTTCGCATAAATGTTCTTTGAATCGATTATTCAATTACTTGAAAACTTTATTTTAAATAAAACACAATAATTACCTTCGTTGATTGACTCATCATTCCATAAATTATTCGAATAAATTAATTGATTGATTGATTGATTGAATGATTGATTGATTGATTGATTGATTGATTGATTGATTGATTGATTGATTGATTGATTGATTGATTGATTGATTGATTGATTGATCAGAGCATTGTCATTGGGGATGGGGAAAATTGCCCTTGATTAATAAAATGCCGCCGGTGTAGAAGCACCTTAGGGCTCGGTCTGTCGGCGTCTCGTATAACCCTCGTCGTCGTATCCCGTATCATGTAGTCACGGCACTAAAACACCGGGACACTCGTTTCCCAACGCCTCGCGCTAGTACATAACACGCACCAAAAGAACGAACCGGGACACTCGTTATCCAACGCTTCGCGCTAGAACGCTTCGTGCCTCAAAGACACGAGAGTTACAGCAAAGCTGTATATCCTACCCCAAACGTTTTCATCTCCGTGGGAAAAAACGCCACGCCGCCGAGAATACACTTATACACTGCATGGTTCGCTCCGTAGGTTTCACGTTAGTGGAGATCGCCCGGGATTAGTTTGCTAATAATGTGCAGGTCTAACCTTCGACTCCGCGTCCTTTCAATGTACGTGTACAGAATATATCTTGCAGAAACGGCCTGTACACAGGTTTTGTAACCGAAAAGACTTCGGCCGAACGTTTAAATGTTCGATGAAACGGCCGCCGGGAATTCGATAAAATGGCGTTTGATAAATTGCCGGGAACAATTTAGCAATCCGCTCACCTGCTCTCTACCGTTTTCATTTTTCAGGGTTGCGTGTGAAGTAGTTTTAATATTTCCTCAAGGAAATTTCAAAAATCTCAATTTTCAGCGCCAGTATCGCGACATAAGGAAGAAATCAAGAGGCTCGCCCTGGGAATTTGAAAACTTTAGGAGGGTGAGGAACCAACAATTTATGCTCTGCAGGGCTGAAATTTTACCTGTGAGTGCGCTTTAAGTAGTTTTAGGTATTTCGCGAAGGCCTTTTTGAAAATCTTTATGTGCAGCGCTAGTATAACCGCTAGTACTACGAAACAAATAAGAAATCAAGGGCCCCGTTTGGAAAACTTTAGGTGCGCGAGGAACCAGCAATTAATGCTTTACACAGCTGTAATTTTACCCGCGAGGGCGCTTTAAGTAGTTTCAGGTATTTCAAGAAGGCCTTTTGAAAAACCTGCTTCCGTTCAAGAGCTACGATTTTTTTTTGCTCCCTCCCATTCAGTTACGCCCGCCGTCGACGGCTGCCGCCGAGGAGGGCGCTAGGCGTCTTCGGAGGCGCGTGTCCCCGAAAGTTGGGGATGCAGAGCAAGAGATGCGCCGCATCTAAAAAATAGCGATGATCATATATGATGAACTGAAATCTAACGCGGCCACATTTCACAATGAATATTCTCAAAGGCAGCATACATACAGCTTTAGACGCACAACATATTGCAGTGAGAGAATACGGACGAACTACAGTACACAAAAGCTAACGTTTATGATCCCTCAACTATTGAATGCACATCCAGCAATTACAACCATAGTGCCAGAAATCTGCTCAGTAAATTCGTTTAAAAAGAAAATACACACATATCATGTGCTGGTTCACCCGGCTCATAGGGGTATTAATTATGTTATGAATGTGTTCGTGCCCGTTTTCCCTCCTTGTTATTGATAAATGAGCGCATTTTCTACATTGAGGGGCATTTGCCAGACATTACACCAGTAATAAACAGTGTTTGGTGCGAACTGTAGTATCAGATGGTCGTCTATGATGTTAATTTCCCGGTAAATGACGCTATCATCAGCAAACAATCGAATGTTGGCTGTAATACTGGAAGGCAGGTCATTTATATCAATAAGAAATAAGATTGGGGCCGCGACGCAACCCTCAGGAACTCCGGATCTGACATGTGTTTATGTTGACAATTTGCCATTGTATTCCACGTATTGTGAACGGTTCGCCAAGTATTTTTTAGATGCGACGCATCTCTTCCTCTGAGGCATGTCCCTCCTGCGTCGGCGTAGTCCGGCGTCCGCACGCCAGCTGCGCATGCGCGACTCTCTCCCGCGTCTTCTCTCCGACAGCTGTGCGCGCAACGCTCTCACTCCGCCTCATTATCATAAAAAACAGCTGCGTGCGCGCGCTTCGCTCGCTTCGCTCCGCTCCCGTCGCGCAAGCGTGCGCGTGCGCGACTCTCCTCCGTTGTCTCCTCTCCTTCAGGCGCTGTGAATATAAAGCGGGTATCGCGCTGCGGCGGTTCAGTCAACGCTCGCTCTCGTTCGACTTCGCGTCACTTTGCTTGACGACTGCGTGCTTGACTTGATTCTTCTCCGATGAAGACGTGATGGAAGCGACGGTCCCTTCAGCGAGTGGGTGTGACACAATCCAATACCAGCGTCCACTCCAAACGAAACCCCGATGCTCGCATCACGCAGGGTTCCCTCGCGGGAAGATGGGCGTAATTTTTATCCAGTGAATTGTGCCGTCATCAGCGATAACAGATTCAAGTTTTTTAATTAGCTTATTGTGGGGTACCGGCCGATCGAACGCCTTTGAAAGGTCCAAGAAGATTAAGTCAACCTGATTTTGGTTGTCTATGCTTTGTTAGTGTGTTAGTCCTACAAGTTGGGTTAGTGTCGATAGTCCCTGTTGCCAAGGCGATAAGATATGTTCACGTTCTAGGTATGTAGTTATGTGCTTAAGGATAATGTGCCCAAGCAGCTTGCTTACTGAGCAGGTTAAAGAAATTGGTCTGAAGTTCTACTCGGTGTCATAGCGGCCTACTTTGGCTATGGGACAATTTTGGCCGTGTTTTAGCTTTTCGGTAACGTAGCTGTTGATAATAATTGGTCGAAAATTAAGACCAGATATTTCCCTAAAAATACGGTACACCCATTTAAGAAAGCGTTTGGGATATTACCAGGACCATACCTCGGCAAAGTTGGCGCGGCTCACTCAAACTCACTCACAATGTTTTTTTCGAATCACCACTCACTCAAACTCAGACTCAATGCTCAGCAGCACATCTGCGCTCACTCAAACTCAAACTCACATTGAGCGCAAAACTCAGAACTCACTCGGACTCAAAACTCAAAATGTACTCAGAACTCAAAATGTACTCAAACTCAAAATGTAATCAAAACTCAAAATGTACTCAAATTCTAAATGTACTCAAACTCAATATGGACTCAAAACTCAAAATGTACTCAAACTCAAAGTGTACTCAAACTCAAAGTGTACTCAAACTCAAAATGGACTCAAACTCAAAATGGACTCAAAACTCAAAATGTGATTCAAACTCAACTGGACTCAAAACTCAAAAGAACTCAGAACTCAAATGGGCTGAGAACTCAAAATGAATTCCGAACTCAAATGGCCCACAGAATTGTACAGTGAGAGTGAGAGTGAGAGTGTGAGAGTGAGTGTGAGAGTGACAGTGTGAGGTGAGAGTGTGAGTGAGAGTGTGAGAGGGAGTGTGGGTGAGAGAGTGACAGTGACGTGTGAGTGTGAGTGGAGTGTGAGTGTGAGAGTGACAGTGTGAGTGAGAGTGTGAGTGATGTGTGAGAGTGTGAGTGAGAGTGAGAGTGTGAGTGAGAGAGAGTGAGATGTGAGTGTGTTGTGAGTGAGAGTGTGTGACTGAGAGTGAGAGTGAGTGAGTTGAGTGAGAGTGTGAGTTGAGGATGTGAGTGTGAGTGAGTGAGAGGTGAGTGTGGGTGTGAGTGAGAGTGTGAGTGAGAGTGAGAGTGACGTGGTGGAGTGAGAGTATGAGTGTGCCTGTGAGTGAGAGTGAGAGTGAGTGAGTGCGAGTGTGAGAGTGAGAGTGTGATGAGAGTGAGTGAGAGAAGAGTGTGAGTGTGAGTGAGAGTGTGAGTGAGGAGGTGTAGTGTGTGGAGTGTGAGAGTGACAGTGTGAGTGGAGAAGGAGGTGAGTGTGAGGAGGGAGAGTGGGAGATGATGTGTGAGTGAGTGTGTGTGAGTGTGTGTGAGAGTTTGAGTGTGAGTGAGAGTATGAGTAGGAGTGAGTATGAGTGAGAGTGTATAAGTGGGAGTGTGAGTGTGAGTGAGAGTTGAGTGTGAGTGAGAGTGCGAGTGTTAGTGTGAGTAATAGTGAGAGTGTGAGTGTGAGTGGAGTGAGATTGAGAGTGTGAGTGAGAGTGTGAGTGTGAGTTGAGTGTAAGTGAGAGGAGAGTGTGAGTGTGAGTGAGAGTGTGAGTGAGTGTGAGTGGAGTGTGAGTGGGAGTGAGAGTGAGAGTGTGAGTGAGTGTGAGTGAGTGAATGTGAGTGAGTGAGTGGCGTGGGGTGTGAGTGTGTACCTTTTGCTATATACCTTTTGCTATGTCCTCATAATTATAACCAGAAAGCATTTTTACATTTGTCCCACGTGATCCCCCTCGACGAAACCTTTAATCTGATACCCCACACACCCTAGCAGGGTCATATGGAATTCATACCAGTCAAAAAATCCATGACTCTCATGACTGTAACCAGGACGCATTATTTAGGTGTCCGACGTGATTCCCATTAACTGGAACCTTCAATTGGGTTAAATTAAGCGGCCTCACCTTGAATTTAACCCAATCTATGACTCATAATGACTATCTATGATTCAAAACTACGAAGCCTTTTTTATTTGTACAACGTGATTCCCCTCGTCAAGACCGTAAATTTGATACCCTACACGCCCTAGCGGGGTCACTTCGAATTTTACCCCAATATAAGACTCGCCATGAAAATATAATGGTTATAACCAGGAAGCATTTTTGTATTTCTCCCACGTGATTCCGCTCATCAAGACCATTAATTGATACCCATCACATCCTAGCGGAATCAATTTGAAATTAAACCAATCAATGACTAACCATGACTATCTCATGATATAGCCCTACCACTTTTGTCCCACGTGATTCCCTATCGGAACCTTTAATTTGATGCCCCGGACACCCAGTGGCATCATTGTGAATTTTAACCTAATTTATGACCCATTTTGACTATGTCATGATAATAATCAGGAAACACGTGATTACCCTTATCGAGACCTTTAATTTGATACGCCACACGCCCTAGCGTCATGAACTTGTATTTTAAACCGAATCTATGACTTACCATGACTACGTCATGATA
>JABSTR010002392.1:0-37694 GCA_013339765.2 Haemaphysalis longicornis | reverse complement strand
CAACCCCCACCCAGTGCCACCTACTGCGTCACTTGAAACATTCTTATAGCTATGAGCAACTGCTAGCAGCGCGATTCTAGCTAGGCGCTAATTCCTCTCAAAAACCAAATTTAGTGACGTCATCAGAGCCCTCCCACCGACAGTCGCAAAGAGGTTTGCTGACATCCTCGCAGCTGTCCGGTTCATCGTTAACCACTTAGCAAAATGTAAAGTTTGGTATTTTGGCGACCTCGAACTGCGCGATGGAACGTTTTTGGATCTGATACCGAATGGCTTTATCATGACTTCGGCCAATGGTGTTCGATAACTATTTTGTATTTCTTGCCTAGACTGTATTTTCCACTTGACAAGAAAGATGACCGGTTAGGGTCGGAGATCGACTCGCAAGTTTATATAGTGTCTCGATATTCTTCCCACGCGTACTTTGAGTTTGGTATTTTTACTGACCGGAATAGTCTTTGTTTTGTTCCTAAGCTATTTTAAAATATTAGTGTACCATGGCAAACTGAACCCTTCTGTAATCGTAATTTTGGGGACGGATGTGTTTATTAATTGCTGAAATATATTTTTAAAGAGCTCCCAATTTCCGTCAACAGAACGCTTAGGAAAATTCTCCAGAAAGAAGGCGCAGAAAGAAGCTAGTTCATAATTTATACCTTGATAATATGCTTTGTCCGAAAGGGTTGCCGTTTCTTTATGTTAAGTTGGACCAGTTGCATTGAAAAGTGCATTGAATGAGACATGATCACTAAGGCTGCATTGGCTAGAGACGAACAAATCATTATCTAGTTAGGACGTGAGAACTAAATCTACTAGGCTTGATTATTTATTATTTGTTTCTGTGGATAAGCTAATCATATGTAATACCTTGAAAGTAAGACAAGTATTTCAAACAATATTTTGCAACGTTCTGTATCGACATGGTTAAGTGTAGGTCCGACCTGATATTCGCGGGAAAGTTAAAGTCACTGATAAGGAGGACAGTGGCGTTATTCGAGGCTCAAGGTATCAGCTGTAGATCGTCATGAAACTCTTCTAGGAAAAGGGGATCGCAACCATTGCAACGGTAGCAGGCGCTAATGGTGCAACGTCAGCCTTTGAGTGTATGAAGATTTTTTCTGGACTTCAAGGAATGTCAACAGCACAGGGTTGCGAAGTGTGGTGATTGTGGAGACGTGCGTGTCCCTGGTTCCACAGCCAGACGTACGTAGTCGTCGTCTGACTGTGATTTCCGACTTCCTATGTGCGTTCTCTGCTGATGCGGCTGCGGCTTCGGCTGCGATTGAGGCGATTTTGCTTGCGACTACCCTTGCTGCGAGACAGTTTTACAGCCGCAGGTACTCCGCCGTTCTCCTCTGCTATATAACATGCAATCTTCTCTTGTAACGTTTACCTATCGTACAAGAATTTCGAGGCAAGTTGCGTTCATTAAGCCTCATTTGCTTTATTTTTCACTTCACACTTGAGGCTATCAACTGGGTTGCCTTTGCTGCAACACGAACACTCCACGCTGCACTCATTTTCATAACCAGGAACATTTAGTTCGGCTCCACTACCGCTTATGTCAGTACATTCCTGCCATAGGGCACACAACTGCCCTTGGTTCACGGCTGAGCATGTGCTCCAGAACATCGCCTTAGGTCTTTGCAGAGTTCAAATGTATCACTTTAGATAAAACCTTACTGTTCTTGCTGCATGTTTTTTGTGTAAGCGGATTAGATCATGTTCCGTCTTACCTACCTTATTGCATTGATATTCGTGGCTCCTCTTATGTAAAGGTTCACCTCGAGCTTTCCTGATGGAGTTCCGGCACAAATGTGGTTATTCTTTACATTCAGGAGTACGCCGGATGCAAGGTATCCGCAATACGCATGCGTTCATTTTCCTCAATGTCCACACTTGGCATTTCCAATTTGACAGCAGATTTTCCTTAAGAGATTTAATAAAGACTTGGTTTCTTTTCTCCTGGATGCCCAGCGGTCTAGCTTCATTTTCAGCCTGCGTAAACTGTAGGCACACCAAAAGTAGCTATGAGATCGGCTGGCCGTAATTTCTTTAGGATGATGCCCTCTTCTGGACAGTGGACACAAGAAGGTGAAGTTGGTTATGGGAGATTGCGCTTATGCACAACGTCAGCGGACCCATCAGCGTTGACTCTGTGCTGAAATGCTTATTCCCCATCACCTTACTTCGAAGATCCGGCAGTTGCGCCATTATCATCATCAGCAGACCACTAGATCCACGGCAGGTGGAAGGCCTTTCCAATTGACCTCCAATCACTCCTGTCCCGCTCCGCTGCAGTCCATTGCTTGTTTCCGAATTTCCCTATTTTTTCCTTCAATCGAGTACTTACCCTAAACCTTTTTCTACAACCATCTCTTGATGTCCACTCTATAACACTGGTAGTGCACAGATTGTCAGTTCGACTAATGTATGGGGCCAGCCAAGTCCATTTCTTTTTCATAAGTTGAACTATGATACATTCTTCTCTAGATTGTTGTACAAGACACGAAACTCGTTTTCTATCTCTAAGTGTTACTCAGATTATTATTCCTTCAATTAATTGCCCGCTGAGCTGCTTAAGTTCGCTTAAAGTGGTTTCCACTCCATGTGTCATACTCCCATTCATTCTTGAACTTGCTGCTAAATGTTCTCTGTGACTGGCAGGGTCGGATCGTTTCCTCCGCAGTCTTTCACGTTTTAAAGTAGATCGTGGAAGCAAGCGCGACATCCCGCGGCCAAGTCCAAAGTGAACGTCCGCGCTACGAATCCAAAGAAAATTCTACGCGCAGGAATGCGATGATTCGTCAATCGGAAAGACACAGGGTTTAAAATGCGAGGGATCCACGTTCCGTTCCGACACCGGGGAGCTTTTTTTTCAAGGTTGCTGGACATGTTATTGTTCCCAACGGCTCCAAACCCCCATATCGCTCGGGCTATTCGGGTGGCCCAGTGTGTCGGTTTCCTGTTTAAGGCATAGAGATTCTGGTTTCAATTCACGGGACCTCCATAAACACAGTTTGTTCTTGTGGCTTCAGGGTTTTTGGCTACGGTGGGCGGATTAGCGTCGGCCTAAACAGCGCTGGTGGTAAAAATTACACTCACTCCGTGCAGGTCTAGGTGCGAAGGTTTTTGTTTGCAAACACCTCCGGTGTATTAACTTGCCGGGCCGGTCGGCAATATAGAACGCACAGAAGTATCTTGGACCTCTACATTGCAAACACACGTCCGGCAAAGAATATAGAACACAGTTCGAAGACTTTGACATGGAAGAAGGCGCCCTAGACAGGGACACACGAAGAGACAGTGACAAAAAACAAGCGCTAGACATCAACTGAGGCTTTACTGAGAGGAACGGCAACATAAATATAAATCCGCAGAAACGCTAAAAAAGATACGGAAGGCGCAGCTTTCATGGAGAATGTGATTGAAGCCGTAGATAGGCATTTTAGTTTGCGTGCAAAGCGAGAGACGGTGTGCTCGCGCATTCGTCATTTTCCTTGATAATGCAGAATGCCTAGGACATCTTTCTTTGGAGCTGTGCTCTAAAGCTGGGAAGGATGGGTGTTCCTTAACTGCCGCCGCGGCGCACAAGAGCCGCGGCGGCAGTTATCTGCCAAATATCCTCCTCCCGCAGATGAATTTAGGGCTGCGCGATGCTCTCTCAAT
This sequence comes from Haemaphysalis longicornis, assembly GCA_013339765.2. Lineage (NCBI taxonomy): Eukaryota > Metazoa > Arthropoda > Arachnida > Ixodida > Ixodidae > Haemaphysalis > Haemaphysalis longicornis. The sequence goes on along the minus strand of JABSTR010002392.1, from coordinate 34,025 downwards.
CTTTCATTAATGCAGCGTCACAATGCAATAATGCACACTGCATTCCGAGCAAGGTTGTGACAGGGCACATCGCGACCCACCTTCCGCTGCCTCTACCTAGCCGTGATGTCTAAGAGGACTTGAAAAGGGAGTCTTTTTTAACCTTGGTTGGACTACCGTTCTTCTTTCTCAACAAACGTCTTCACCAACTGCCAGAAGTAATGCATTTGCTCCACCACTTCCGTTCAGTCTTTCAAACATGGCCCTGCGGAACTCATACGTAACCTGTGCCCATCAGCTGAGACAGCAGAGACGGCACGCTTGCTTCTGTCTTCAGTATCACAAGCACTCTGTGCGGCCTCACTTGTCGCCGATGCGCACTTAACCGCCATCCAAACCCATGGCAGCGTCGATATTCGCAGGCAGCTTAGCCGTTTCAGTGGGCTTCGTCATGCGGTTGATTATAGGCATGACGTTTTCGGTTGCAATCCTTACGGTGAACTCCAGTCTTTTTACGTCAAAGGTGTTTAGGGGTGCCTGGAACAGGCGGATGCGTTTTTTTTAAATCAACCATCTAATTATTACAGAACCGAAGTTCAAGCTGGCAATTTCGCGCCCTCCAATTGACCGCTTCCCCATCTTTCGCGACAAACTATCAAAAGCTCTTTTGGCCCAGTACTCACCGCTGAAGAAACGGATCGTCTCGCCCTCCTGCATCCTGCAGTATAGTCAGCACCTGATACAGCAACCGTATCATCGCCCAGCACTCCAGCAGACTGGCTACTCATAAAGGCGTCTCTACATCATCGGGTTCCCCCTCCTGTCTCCCCCCCACCACCGTATTTATTCAGCAGCGCATTTCCCAATCTGTCCCTACTGTATCCATGACTACACCCACGAGGGAGTTTTGTTTTTCTGAAGTCCCTCTGAACATGATTTCAACGCAGTTATTTTACATGGAGACACAGACACTGGAGCCTGGCACCTTGCTGAGAGCGTCTCTCACGCACGATGGCACGCAATCCCCGACATTGGAGGCTTCACTAGCTTCGTTTCCTGTCTCTATGTCCCTTTTAATCCCAATGCCGCCATTTCAGACAAATGCCACTGGAGCTCACCGCTGTATCCTCTCTGATACGAACGGGCGTGCCACTTTCTCCAACAAAGATCGTATCGACGGTAGCAGCCATTACCACCTGACCGATCACAGTACCACTTGACCGATCACACGTAGCAGGTGTCGCAAATCTTCTGAGCGGGGCAATGCCGGCGCTCACAAATCAGACATCCCCATCTCAACGATCGAGCACTTCTTTGTGCGCACAGCTATAGCACAAACAAAAAATATGCCTGTATAATGTATGCGTGACCTCGGTTGACCGGATTTTACATCCTACATTTATTGATCCAGCACTTGGAATGGCGAACACAAGCTACAACCCAAGCGCCCGGTCGCGTTCCATCGGTCGCCTGGCCAAACACATGCGCCATTAGACGCACCGCTGATGATTGTAATGTGATTGTGTGGATGATGATGATAGTTACGCTTAGGGCGGGTGATGCTGACGCCACTAGAAGCCTCAGCAATTTATAAGCACTTTAAAAAGATTAAGGACGAGATATGCGTCAACGCTGATAAATATTAGAACCGTACCGCAATGGCAATAATGGCAGTGGACGAGCACGGCCACCTGATAACTTGAGGCTCAGCTAACGCAAGAAGACCTTAGACTGAAAAAGAATGTGTCATTGCGGTGGTTTTAGCATGACCCAATAAAGATATGTAGTACGCGACTCCCACACGCAGTCAGAAGCTTCGCGAGTACTAGTGTCAGCTGAAGAACTGAAAACTATATATGAATACAGCAGAGCAAGGCTAAGAAGTGTACAAGTGTATGGCCACCAGGTCACACAGCCCTACCTGGCAGCGAGAACGTTCGCAACGTGAATCCAGTACTAATCAACCGAGCTAGCATAACAAGCACCACCGATCAGCCGTCGACAAGCATCAGCAAGCATAAGCTCGGCAGGTATTCGCATATATTCACTTGCACAGAGATCACAGATCATTATTAATTGCGCAGGGTTAAATAGTCAGAGGCGCACAATACAATGCAAAAATATTTATTTCCATGTACAGACAGTGGTGTACCATGAACCAGCACTCTAACATGATTATTATCGAAGACTACAAAGGAACAGATCGAAAAAAATGGACTGGAAGGGCTTACCGGAAACACTTTCTTGGCCTGCTCTGCTAACATAACCTTTGATAAAGCAAACACAGTGAAAAGACCGGATGAGTGGGACACGGTGCTGGGTAGCTCGGCCAACTAGTCTCAGTCTTCGGCAGTACGGATAGGCGAGGCCCCCGCCAAGGAGCTTGGGCCCATGGCCAATGATTGATGAGGAGGAAAGGGACTTTAATCTACCCCCAACCCTGACCCCTACTGGGAACGCCATAAAGACTTTTGCCTCTCGCTCTTCAAGCTGTCATTTCACCTACGGCCGATTTCAAGCCTTCCTCCCGACTATTGTATGACTACGAACAATGGCCAGGACTACGCCCGCGCAGTCTACCTGTTGTACAGTAAACGACCATCGGCAAAAGGCTCTAGTCTTCAATGTGAAAGAAAACGCCGAACCAAGTGGCACCATGTAAGACAAGGGGGCCGCACGAAGCCCTAGTGCTCGAACGTCCTGAACCCCAAGTTCATGTGAACGTCGGCCGATGTTACCGCGGCAGTTTTCAAATACAAGAGACTAATGGTATTGGGGCAGCAAACATTCACCACCTGAAAAGCCACGTTTTATTTTTATACAACCCTTCGTTCTTCGGTGCGACGCTCCGCCCAAACAGAAGCCCCTGCTTTTTCGCCTTCTTCGACTTCTTCGGCGCCCTCTGACTCGCCCAGGGCTTAGCACCCAGCGACTACCATCCAGAAGAGTGACTAACCACTGGACACCTTAAATGGTCTGATGAGGTGTGGTCGCAACTTGTAAATACTGCACATCGTGTCGTTCCTCTTCCTCCGGGAATGTGACGGGAACAAACTTGTACATAGGGCAGAAAGCACATAGGACCTTTTTGTTGTTCATGTATCATTCTCTTGCACCTGAAAACCCCGATCCAACTGAGGGAGAGTAGACGTAGCATATCAACCACAGCTGCCGAAGGAGCTCTCGACGCCCATGCAGCGCACGGTGTGGTTGTAAATCCTGTCACCAGATCCGAGCCACAAGCCAGCAGTAGCGCGAAGAACAGTTAAATGCATGCTGCCAAGCTTCGGCACCACGCTCGCGCTCTACCACGCGGAAGCCACCACCGCCGCTGTGGATTGCCCATTTCCGCCGCAATTTACCTCTTGCTTACTTCTGTTTCCTCCACAGTAAACGAAGGCGGGGCTTCATCTCAAGACCGTTTCAGCTGAAAAACAGTTACGGCAATGTAGGTGGAGGTTGCAACAAGTTGTCTGCCCCGAGATTGCGTAACAATTTCAAGTCTATGTGCTACCTTTTGTGATGGCCAAATGAACAAAACCTGAGTTGGGATTGTTGACCGCTGTGAACGATAGTGACTCATCAGACGATATCACAAGTAAAGCGCAGGTCCTATAGGAGGACGTAGCGGCTCCACGGGAATTATGATTGGATGCAAGAAGCAGATAGGTGAAAGTAAAAGTTAGTTGTGATATAAAGTCATAAAACGTCCACGTATAGCTTCACACAATGATCTCTGGTAATGAGAAGGTCGCCGTCGCGACAAACCAGACCGTTTTGGCTTGTAGTAAGGCTCACATTTTGGGGAGGCCGCACTGATGACCTTTCCGAAGCAGGCAGTTGCAGTCATAATTTACTGAATTGTTTCGTTGCTGTTACAACCACTTTTGCTAATTTTGTGAAGAGAGTCATTTGGGATGATGTTTAGCAATTAAAATTATAGGCAAAAAAATTCAGTGATCAGGTGTCCTAGTGAAGCAAGCTGTACTTAGGTTGCCGGTTTTAACCAAATAAATTTTGATGTGGCTGCTGTGATGACCTGCCAGTACCACGCAATTGGAGCAATAAATTACTGAATTGTTTCCTAGCTGTCATGGCCTGTTTTCATAATTTTTTTAAAGCAGGCTACTCCAAGTGATATAGAACCAATTACAAATTGAAACTAAAAAATTGAAGATGATCCGATTTTTCAGTAAGGCAAGCTATGGTTAGGTTGTCTTATGTTAGTATTTAGTTGTTTCATTTTGCGTGCGTTACAAGGTCACTATATTGTTTCGATTTTCGGATATTTACAGGACGCCCGAAGGCCCGCGCATTGGCAAAGTCGGAAAACCGAGGTAAGAATAATACCGGACTCTACACCTTATCTTACAACGCATACTCACAAATAAATTGGGTCACTTTAGTTGTCGTTTCGAACTTCTCAGAACTGCTCCACAGTAACTCTGTATTTTATTTCAAAATACATTTTCTAAGGCGAAAGTCGGTTTGGACGGTCGAAGAACTACCCAAAAGTGTTTTGAGCAGAAAATAAGAGTGCCTAACTGTGAGAGGTGGGCATTGACGAACGTCGGTAGTATTAGAGGTGCGGTGCATCGAAGAATATTGGTGTTTGCTGTCCAATATACTCAAGGAAACGGAAAGGCAACACATACAATCTGTGAACGCCTCATACTTTACGCGGCCATGTTGTTGGCCATTTGAAAATGGACGGAATCAAAGTAGCGCTTGTAAATCAACGTAACGGACTTATGAGAATACGGTATTGTCATATGCTGAAACTGCGCCCCAGGTGGTGCGATGACGGGATTGGCGTTGAACACCGCATCTGCGCTGGCTCCAGGCAAAGTGCCCGGCTCGTTGGTGTCTACCATAGCACGGAAGCCGTCAAGGAGCGCCCATTAGTCCAACCTACAAGAACGCATTCGAATCACTACAGCAATTTTTACTTCTACGTTCCATGACGATAATAAAACCAGTTTAAAAAACTCCGTGTGAGCACCGGAACAAAAAAATTATAATCTCTGTATTACAAAACAGTAGAATGCTCCGCGTGGTGCTATCGCCCTTTGTATGGTATGTTGTCTTTAGGCGAAAGTAGTTACGTTTCCCTTGTGCTAAGGATCAGACAGTTCTTACTGCTACATTGTGTTTGCGCTGTTTTTTTCGCTTCATTTTAGTATTATTTTGCCTCTCATTCTACATCGGCAGGGAGACTACCTACGCCTAATGCTAAAGCTTGAACAGAATAAACGTACTCGACGTCTCCAGTTGTTTTTTTCCGGCTAGCTTCTGGGTACCTCGGTGCTCTACCAGTTACGACTCTTCTTCAAGCAGGGAACGACAAGTGTCCCTCCCACGGCGAGATAAGAAAGCAACTCCTGATACTGGCATTAGCACCGTTATCAGTGTACAGCGGAGCAAGTGAAAGAGCCAACTCTACTGGCAAGAGGTATATGTCTTGTGAAAGGGGTGTGCCTGCTGGCGAGGACCAGCTGAGAAGCACTGCCCTATAAAGTCGCTTCAGGGGAGCGAGGACTGCAAGATTACACAAAAAGAGCCCCCGTTCAAACCATAATAATGCCATGGTTTGCGTACCAGATAGACGAAATAGAATCTTCATAGCACGCTTGCACGCTCTAGATTATCCAGGCATTAAACTTCTCTCCATGAAGATGTCTCGAAGATATCGCTTTCATTACATATGAATGACGAACATCATTCCCAGGTAATCTTCTTCTGTACAATGATAAGAATAATTACGTTAGTACGTTTCACGCTTGGTGAACTGCGGCAATATATTGGCTGAAATGCTGGGAGGGTCATTCCACCACCCGGATTTTTGGGAGCTTGCTTCTTTTGAGCTACCACTAAGAGATTATGTATCATTTTACAAGGAGGTTAAATTTGCATTACACGTCGGAATTTTGACAGCTATAAATTTGCGAGGTAAGAAACAGTGATGCGAGTTCTTGCTGTCCTTTTATGCAGAAGAATTCAGTTAGTGGAAAGAGAAGGCGGCGAAACATTTTACATCATATGCTGACAGTGTACTCAGAACATTTGATTCAAAAATAGCAGACACCACGCACCAATCGTTGGCCTTTGCCCGGTTGCATGATTAAAAAATAAATGCAAATGCATCTGCCCAAAATTCAAATGCAGCTGCGCAGAATTTTGTGCAGCTGCACAAAATGCAGCTGCACAAAATTGTAAATTTCTGGCTCACAGTACCAATTATAATGCACAGGGCATTTTTCTTCCTTGTGTAGGCTGTAATTATTGTATTGGTTAGTAGTTTGTAGGATGCATCTTACCGGTTCTCACCTACGGGGCAGAAACTTGGAGACTCACTAAGAGGGTTCAAATTAAATTGAGGACGACTCATCGAGCAATGGAACGGAAGATGATAGCTGTAACATTAAGGGACAAGAAGACGGCGGAGTGGGCCATGGAACAAACGTGTGTTAGGGACATATTGGTGGAAATTAAGAGGAAGAAATGGACGTGCGGAGGGCATGTAATGCGGAGGCTAGATAACTGTCGGTCATTACGGGTAACAGAGTGAATCCCTAGAGAAGGCAAGCGTTGTAGGGGGCGGCAGAAAGTTATATGTGCTCATGAGATGAAGACGTTTGCGTGGATAAATTGGTCGCAGTTATCACAGCTCCAGGATAATTGGAGATTAATGGGAGAGGCCTTTGCCCTGCAGTGGGCGTAGATAGGCTGGCGATGATGATGATGATGATGATGATGCTTGTTCGTTATAAATACATGTAGCCAGTATCTCTAACGGCTGCATTGCAAGGTCTAGCACGTAGTGCAGCTAGACTGTGAACGAAACTGGTTAGTGGAAGGTCTAAACAGAGGGCTGAACAAAGAAATCTCCCAGAAAGAGAATTGACACAAAAGACGTAACAGCAGTTTACGAGAACAGGCTGGCGATTATGGGGTGGAGGTGGAGGGGATGATCATGACGATGTTGGCGGGGATATAGTTAAGTGTGCACTTCGTTACTACACGTAACTATAAAGGATACAGAAGTTTCTCGTGTAATATAGAAAAAGTGGACTTAAATTTCTGCATAACTTTACAAAGATTGCACAAGGTCACCCTATGTCACAATAATGCATCACAGGTAACAGTAAACGTTAAAATTTAACGCTACACAGCTCCAGCAATGCTGTCACAGATAACCTCCTTTTTATAGAACACTTGCCTATTCTACTCAGAAAACAGACGCACAAACAGTCATCACTTATTTGCCATCGTCACACCCCGGCTATGAACATATCATATAGCGCATTACTATCTTGTGAAGATGTGTATTATGAGTAGTTTTATTGCAATTTTCAGACATTGCCCCTGATACCGCTTAAGGTTAGATGGAGAAAACGGCTGGTGTATTTACAGTCTTCTTTCTTTTCCCCTGGTGGGCAGAAATATCGGTAAATGTTTGTCATGAAATGGACATACTGTTTTTCTGACATGACAATTTTAGAATGAGCCAACTGTGCAATATTCTTCACATCCCTCCTGTTTTGGGGGCGAAGTTGTGGCATAGACAAATATTGGCCTCCAATGTCTGCTTTCGTTTAAGCTTGGACGAAACTTTTTGTTATGTCCGCACGGTCAGTGACAAGCTGACGCACGGGCACACTTGAAAATAGGGTTTATTCACTAAAGAAGAACACGGCTTTTTGCGACTGCTCTGCTGGAAGGTCCCAAAGCGTCTCTCCGTGCATTGTTCATCGCACCGCGGAGTCGGGGTCGGCGTCGGTGAGGGAAAGGGCCCCTTGCGGGGGACACTAATTCGCGCGCCGTCGAGAGGCGCCGAAACAAGAATCGCTTCCGCTACAGTCGGGCGCTTCCGCTCGAGAGGCGCTCGAAACTTTCTGCCGTCCGCCGGGCAGAGCAGCGCTGAAGTGGGCCACGGCGACCGTGCCCGGAGGGCGCGCAGCCGAGCTGGGCGCTGCGCTTGCCACTGCCGCCTTGTTACGCGGCTAAAGAGAGTGAGGGGAACTTTCTCGCTTCCTTTCGTAGCGCGATAAGTGCAGCGAGGCCGGTTTCTCAGAGCAGGCGCACTTCGCTTCAGCGCATACACTTTGCGCAGTTCTTGTCGCGCCGGACACACTACAAAAGCAAGAGCAAAAGTTCCCCCTCGCTCTCTTTAGCCGCGCAACCAGCCGACAGCGGCAAGCGCAGCGCCCCTGCTCGGCCGCGCGCCTGCTCCGGCCCCGGTCGCCGTGGCCCACAAAATTTTGACAAAGACTGTACACAACATTTCTTCCCCCCTTAGAAGAGCGCCTGGTAGCAGTCAGAGGGGGTCGCTGCCGTGAGGGTTTTCGTAGGTCGACGGCCTGGGGTTGCAATGAAGACGGGAGCTGGCCGTCGGCGCATGTGGTTGTCGGCGTCGCCGCGGCGCTCTCCATAGTGAGATGCCAGGCCCTCTTGACGGGTGGTGACTCACAACTTCCTTCAGAAGGGGCTGGTTTGCCTGGAGACGGCCTAAGCTGGCGGAGCTGATTGAGGTGCCACCGAGTTGTAGTCCCGGAAATCTCGACAAGCCAAGACCGCAGGCCAATCTGTTATTTCACGGTCGCTGGGGCCCATTCCGGCTTGTGGTGAAACTGGCGGGCCAGCACCCGTTCTCCCTTTTGTATGCACCGGCTGCGCGGTGGGTCGCGGGCATCCTGTGCCGCCTTTGAAGACGGCTATGGTCGAACGGCCGTGAGAGGCGTCCTAATTTCCCGCAAAACATTATCCTCGCAGGGGTCTGGCCGGTGGTATTTTGCACTTGTGTGCTGCTTGAAAAGGAATCGGGCCAAGCGTCGCTGTAATGACCCTGTCTCCTCCTTGCAAAGTGCCTTCTTGAGTTGGGCACGTAGCGTTCGGCTTGGCCGTTCGTTGCTGGGTGGTATGGGGCGGATGTCACAGCTGTGATGCCGTTGTCTTTGTAGAATCGCCTGATCTCTGCCGACACAAATGCCGTGCCATTGTCGGATACTATCTTTTGAGGTAGTTCGAACGTTGCAAACAACACACGCGGGGTGTCGCTGACTGCCGCAGATGTTGGCTTACTCATTTGTACAAATTCTAGCCATTTTTGTGTAGGCATCCACCCAACTAGAAATGTTGTTCCTTCGATGGGGCCTGCAAAGTCAACGTGCAGGGTGTGCCATGGAGTTGTTGGCTTCTCCCAATCAGAAATGGGGGCTCTCGGTGGGGCTTGTTGGTTTCCCTGGCAAGCTTGACACGTTTGCGCACCTGTTGCGATGTCGTAGTCAATTCCTGGTCACCACATGCAGCTGCGAGCGCACCTTTTCATGGCGATTGAGACTCAACTCCGCTGCTCTTTTCTTAAAGGCGTTGAAGTTTTCTCCGGTGAGTTTCTGCACACAGCCTTGGTGCAGTGCCTCGCTCAGTTGCGACAACGTGGGGTCTACTTGCGGAGCTACGGCGACCGTGTCGGCCGTTAAGGGTGGATAGGCAGGGCTTCAAACATCAGCACGCAGCCCACCTGTGGAGGATCCTCAATTGTTTCCTAGTGGCAGACGACTTAATGCATCCTCGTTCTGGTTTCTCTTTCCTGGGTGGTGCACGAGCTCGTAGTGTACGCGGACATTTTTATGCACCACCGTCTCATACGGGGGGACTGCGTATGGGGTATTTGTTTCTGGGTGCCCAAAATACCCAAAAGAGGTCAGTGATCTTTAATGATGACCCCGTGTCTGCCAGCAATGTACTGGTGAAAGTGTATGGCTCTATACACGATTGCGAGTCCTTCTCGATCCAGTTGCGAGTAGCTGCGCTCTGACGTTGAAAAGGTGCGGGAAGCGAAAGCAATCGATGCTTCCCTGCCTTGATCGTCGGCTTGTGAGAGCACTGCGCCCACACCGTAGGGCGATGCGTCGCAGGCGAGAAGCAGGGGCTTCGTTTCATCGTAGTGCCTGAGGACTCCGCGCCGCGGGAGCAGGTCCTTAAGCGCGTCGAATGCCTTCTGGTGGCGTTGCGACCAGCTCCATTGGACATCATTTTGTAACAGGTGGTACAGGTCATTAGCCACAGTCGCTCGCTGCTCTAGGAATTGATCATAGAACGTAATGAGCCCAAAAAAAGACTGCCGTTCCTGCTTGTTGGTTGGTGCTGGTGCCTCATTGATAGCACGCACCTTGAGGGCACAGGATGAATGCCTTCAGCATTGATCCAATGCCCCAAGAACTTTACCTCGGGCACTGCAAAACAGCATTTCTCTATGCTTAAGCGCAAGTTGGCGCTGGCTATCCTGTCAAGTACAAGCTCTAGGCGTGCTGCGTGTTCTTCGCTTGATGTGCCGCTCATTATCACATCATCCAGGTAAACGCACACTCCTTGATTTCCAACAAGCGTGGACTCCATGTCTTCTGGAAAATTGCTGGGGCTGCTGCCACCTCCAAACGGAAGTCGTTTAACCCTGTAGAGGCCCCTTGTAGTGTATAGTGAGCAGTTCAGATGTTTCTTCACTCACCTTCTGTTGTTGGTACGCCTGGGTCAGGTCCAGCGTGCTGAAAATTCGGCCTCCACGGAGTGTGCTGAAAACCTCCTGTGGCGCTGGTAGTGGGTAAGCAGAAGCCTTCGTTGCCAGGTTGACGGTGCTCCTGTAGTCTCCACAAAGACGTAGAGTTCCGTCTTTTTTTCTGACTCCGACAAGTGGTGTGGCCCAGTCTGAGTGCTGCGTCGGCTCAATGACATCCTGCTGCTCGAGCTTGCGAAGCTCTTCGTCGTACGCCGACTGCATGGCAAAGGGTATTGGCCTGGCTTTGAGAAATTTGGGGCTGGCGTCCTGATGTAGCTCCAGGTTGATTAGAGGTCCGTTGTGACCGGGAATATCCTTAGCGAAGACCGTTTCATAATTCTTTTGAAGTCGCTCCACCAAATCCTGTCGCTCGGGAATATTGTCCTCGGTAGCCTGGTTGATACCTCCGATCGTTATCCCAAGAGCGTCGAACCAATTTCGGCCCAAGAGGCTAGATCCGGCCCCTCGCACGATAAGTAGTGGTAGCTGGCAGGTTGTGCCGTTGAAGCAAACGTCTACGTTGGCACTTCCCAGTAGTGGCAAGGCCTGCCCTGACCACGTTCTCAGGTGCGTGTCGTCGTCGAGCAAGATGGGTGCATGCTGCCACCAGGTCTGATGGTACGTCTGTTCGCTAATCAGCGTACATGCTGCTCCAGAATCCACCTCGAAGTGGATCAGCTGGTGATGCACGGTAACGTCGATCATGATCTTCGGTTGCGTGCGTAGGTTGAGAATGAGGTCATACAGCACCGGTAATGCTGGTTGACTACCCTGCGTCTCCGCCTGCGTTATGGCCTCTGAGGCGTTCACGTGCTTGTGCCGTTCAGGGGGTACCCTCGACTGTTTCTTCTTTGTTATGCATGCCTTGTCAATGTGACCTCATTTCTTGCAAAAATGGCACGTTTCACCTTGAAGCTTGCATGACTGCGGGCTGTGCTGCTCATCACAGCGCCAGCAGCGCTGCGTCTTAGGTGGTTTTTTGCCACTTGCCTGGGGGGGCTGGAGCTGGTGATTTGTGAGGTATGCCGGCTCGATGGGCTTCCGGATGTCACGCTGCTGCTTGCCGGCACTCTCCGTTCGAATGGTGATGTCGTAAGCCCTTGCGAACGTCAAGTCGGTCTCAGCAAACAGGCGCTGTAGTAGGAAGTCGTCCCGCATTCCGCACACAAATCTGTCATGGAGCATAATGTCCAGTGGTAGCATGGTAGGGTTCGCAGGTGGCGTGGCGACTGGGTGTTTGGTAGCTACCGTTGTGGTGGGCAGCGTTCCGAAGTTGCAATCGGCGGGCAGTTTTTTCAGCGCTGCAAGGTAGGCGCTGACCGCTTCTCCCTCCATCTGGTCTTTTCGTTGAAAACGAGCCCGGCTGTACACTTTCGATGGCCTTTGGGCATAGTGTGTCTGCAGTGCCGCAACGATGTGGTCGTAGTCCAGTGCCGCTGGTGTGCTTCGCGGAACTAAGGAGCAGAGGGTGTCGTACGTCTCCTCCCCACACAGCGTGAGCAGGTGTGCCTTCTTCCTGCTGGGGTCTGCGATGTTCTGGACCTCAAAGTAGAATTGAAGGCGTCCAAACCATGATCCCCAGGAGGTGCCGTTGAATTCAGGTAATCGTCCTGATGCGTGCGTAGCCATTGCGTGGCACTGCCTTTCAACGTGGGTCGCACAAGCACTTCCTCGTCCCCACTGTTATGTCCGCGCGGTTAGTGACAAGCTGACGCACGGCACACTTGAAAATAAGGTTTATTCACTCAAGAAGAACATGGCTTTTTGCGACTGCTCTGCAGAAAGGTCCCAAAGCGTCTCTCCGTGCATTGTCCATCGCACCACGGAGTCGCGGGCGGCGTCGGCGAGGGAAAGGGCCCCTTGCGGGGGACACTAATTGGCGAGTGGGGTGAGAGGCGCCGACTGGCGCGCTGTCGGGATGCGCCGAAACAAGAGTGCGGTTCCGCTGGGCACGAACACAACACTTTTGTAAAAAGCCACGGACATTTTTGCCTTTTCGTATCAGCGTACATTCGATAATGAGACGAATACGCTGCCGTGCTCTCGGGCAGGACAAAAACATACCAATGGTTTGCATAAACACTTGCGCACTTCCGGGCACGACTTGTGCAAATTCCTGCTCGTAACCCGCGGTACAGTGTTGCCATGCAGTACGTGTTGCATTGCAGTAATGTGGCATTGTGTAAAAGACTCATTGTAAGGGGACCGAGTCCTTCTGGTCAACCTTCCTGGCGCTCACTATACTTCAGTAATTATTCAGGAAGTGCCTGGCACATGCCCCAGGATACAAAGTGTGCGGAAGGTCGCAACACATTTACAGCTTCTTTTCCTGCTTGTGAAGCAGTGCGCTGTACACGACAGCGGGTATGTGTCCCCGTAGTAGAGCAGCAGCAGCATCTGTAGGGTATGTACAAGAGATTCATAATGCCGCTTCCGATAGATTACTTGAGAGTTCAACGGTTCCCCCTTTATTTGATTGATTGTAGGGCTAACGCTCCGACGCAACGCAGGCGATGAGGCGCGCCGTAGTGGAGGGCTCCGGATTAATTTTGACCACCTGGGGATCTCTAAGGTTCCCCCTTTACGTTAATTAAGTACGATGACTGCTTTTAAAGCAAAGTTTCTACCTTTACCTGCCGAATGTTCTTTCATGGCGTGCGGGACACGAAACTCCCAACGTGGCTGGGGATGGGCAGGCCGCTTTACACTCACAGAGCACCGTGTAAATGGCGCAGCGATAAGGCGCTATATCCCCCCGTTCCCCGCACGCATGCGACTGCTCGCACCGGCGGCCGATTCGGTGGGAAGGCTTTGTCGTCTGTTTTAGCGACAGTTGTTTTGGACGTGTATTGGCGATGCTTCGCGTCTAGCGCGTGCTTTCTTCGCACAGCTTGATTAACTTTTTATACAGCACCTGCTGGGTAACCTGGACCCGACGTAATGAAGTGGGCGTACGGCAAACATAGGTTAAGGATTGGTTTGCAAGGCGGGAAAACAAAATGCAGAGACCACACCCAGGCATCTGGCCGCTAGACTGCTTTTGCGCACCGCTTGTTAGGTACGGCACTCCGTTTTCTAAATTGGCCAGCACCAATTCGGCTGTGTTTTAAGACGTATTACAAAATGCGATAAAAGCATCTGGATTTGATAAGTAGCGATTATAAAGGTTTCCTCAGCTTTTTCGCAATTCCGAACTTACTAAAATAGTTGGTTTTATTCGGTATAAATGGGAATCAGTATGGTCACATGCGAAATTGTTTCGGTGTCTGCGCTTGGGTCGCGCGGTGGTGTAGCCCCGAGCTAGCACATCACTATGGCTAGGTTCCGCTGTCTCACTCTTCCAAAGACGGTTCTCTCCGTTTTCTGCCTGCCCACGCACGTGCGGGCTACAGCTGTGGTGTAAGCCACTCTCGCCCGCCTGTGCCCGACGCTGCTGCGTTCGGACGGACGCCTATGTCCCCCCCGCAAATTCTCCTGAATCTCTGGTTTCACTCTTCGTAAGCGGCGTGTGTGCTTCAAGCGATGGGGCTGGGCCATTTTTGTGGGTGTTGTTTAAAAGCTTTGCTTTCCACCACTTTCAAGCGTGGATTGGAGCCTATTTTTTCAATAGAGACCGCTGAACGTTCTCTGAAAGCTTACAACAGTAAGGTTCGGCACTCTATTTTAAGCGCTCTTAGTGATAGGGACGTCATGACACCGAATCTTCGGCAAATGCCTGCTGTAATGGCCTCTCTATTTTTGCATTTTATTATATGGTGTGTGAGAGCTTAACATGGCTTTCAAGTATTTTTCATAGTGCCCATAAATTCTTTATTATTCGGCGTTTTGTACCTATTGCCTCAAACGTCTATAAATGCTTATTTTAAATTCGGGCTCCTTGAAAACCATTAGCATGAGGTGTCGCGTTAGGTGCACCTTGAGATGTTATTTAGGGCACCGGGCCAAATTGACTGCTCGGAACTTCATAGGGTTCAACCTGTCCTCTTGAAACGAACTGCCGGAAAACAACCCACCAAGTAGAACTTTCATAACAGCAATTTTCAAAACATAGATGTGGATTAGGAGAATTTTGTAGTTAACTATTTCCTATTTCACCGGTTTCCAATACGATCCGCGCGCTGTTCAAATATATTTTTTTTCAAACATACGGCATACTCGTTTTTAGAAGCATACACGAATCTTCGAATACATTCGACGCAATGGTGAGCATCAAAGATGCCTTTGTTTACTGATCGCCCCCATATTTAAGAGGCAACGGCAAAACGTCACTGCGCAGCTCAATGTTTTGACGCCTTGAAGGTCACACTGCCGATTGGCTAGAAAACACGCTTTTTGATAAAAAAACTGTTCGTCAAAAACTGTTCATCAATACCACCCTTTCAAAAACTTTCTTTAAGTGTGTGTATGTGCATTTGGTAGTGTTGAAACGTCTTAATGGTTCAATTCTGTAAACGCTTTATATGAGAAAATTGCTAGAGATTTACATAACAGTACCCAAGCCAGAACGTATTGTTTGTTGATAAAGTTTATTTCTGTTCATTTAGTTCCTGTCTGTTTCTGTTGTGTGATATTTAAATTGCTTCAGACAGATATTAACTATTCGCGGGTACAAATAAAGAATGACAACTAAAGTAGCCCCCCTGTCTCACCACCACTGCCGGTATTGTAAACATGACGCACGCAGTTCGAACATCCTGCGAGTAATTTGAGCTACATGGAAGCCATTGCGTGATTTTTCAGGCTAAAGGAGGAAGCTGGCAAGTGAAACAATTTTGATTTTTTGAGGACCACATCTGTTCAGATTAGGAGAATTTTGTAGTTAACTATCAATAAATTGTGAAATTCGGGGAATCATTTTTTAATAATTTTGAGTTGCAAGTCAAAATACCTTCACTATGTCACCCCAAGATTAATTTCAGATTAGTCGAAATCTCAACATAATTTTTAGTTCAGAATGATCAGGCATGTCTGCTTTGTGTCGAGAAGCTGTTAGAATATTGCTTTATTTTCTATATGAATAGATAAAAAAGAGAAGTTTCAATTTTAGTGTGACATGATATTATTTTTCAGGGTTCTTTTGAAAGGACGGGGAACATTTCTTTTTTTCATATACCTGAAGAATGAAATCGAATAATCTAATAGCTCAAACCTCGTAAAAATACCCTAATAATTCAATAGTCGGGAATGCTGATGCGAATTCCTGATCTCGAGTGAATATCCTCTTTCACTGACGTAATCAACTAATATCTCATCGTTCAACTACCAGAGTCAGTTTACATCGCCGTGCGCGAATTCCTGCTTCGGTGAAACTCCTAGTCTTTTCACGGTCATCTACTCGGCCTCTGTTTATACGGTGGGTTCATCGTGCCGCCTGTTCCGGCTCCAGTTTATACCGGGGGCATATCTCGGCCATGTCTGCGAATCTCCGACTTTTCCTAAGCAAAGTTCTGGCGCCTACTTTTTCGAACGTTGAAGTTGCTGACGGCGTTACACCGGCCATTGACTGCATGTGCACCTCTCGTGTTGGCATCGCCGGCCACAGAACTATTGGTGTCTTTGTTTTCGACAAATGTCCGCAAGATATTATCCTTGGTCGCGATTTTTGTCGAAAAATACCGAACTCATCGATTGTGCTACCGGACGTCTCCATCTCGAGTTATCGACTTCAGAAAGCAGCGCACCCCGCTGTGCTTATGCTCCTCCAAGTACGTTAGCCTGTGCTGTCAAGAAGCGACCTAGGTTCCTCTCGCTACTTCCACTGCGATTCTTCATCGTAACTAAGGCGTGAAGTTGGCTAGTTGGGTACTCATTGCTAGAAAAAAAGCGCGAAAAACATAGATGCAGTAGACAGCTCTTGTCCTCGTCTGTCTACTGCGTCGAAGTTTTTTCAGCTGTTTCTTGCAGCGATGGTACCTGCCTTGCAGCTCAAACCGGAGGAATTCCCCTGACAAGCAGTGGTCCTTCCCACTCACTCTGGTTACCATCAAGCGAACAGCGTTAGCTTGCCTCTCATCAAATTTGGTTTTCAACTCAAGTCCTGTTCGAAAGAAAAACATTCGCCACCCTTGCTTCGTTCTGTGCATCCTATATCAATGCTGCTTCTTCGAACCATCCGAAAGTACAAAATCTAGTTTCCAATCTCCTCCCAACCACCCCAGATATATTTGCACCAATGATCAGCCAAAACCTTTCACTAGCTCAAGCAAATCAACTGGGTTGTCGTCTGACATCATTTGCGGACGTCTTTCACATGGGTGACAAAGCTTTGGGACGAAGTTCGGCGGTCACTTGTCCAATAGATACAGCAAACGCACTACCCATCTATCGGTGCACGTACCGTATCTCCCATTCTGAACGAGGTGACATCCAGAACAAGTTTGATAAAAATTCTCGCCGAGGACATTATCGAACCTTCCTGTATAGTCCCTGGCCTACGCAGGGTACCTTTCAGATAAGATGGAACAAAGCATGGCTGGTCGACATCTTCAATTCGCTGGAAATTTTTTTACCTCATTCCCGCATGCATTTAATGTGCGCATTCACAAATATATTTTCGACGGAAAAAAATTTGGCCGACTGAAGCAAAATTTGGAACCCACCCGCGTGGACCACGGCCGCTAGCTGCTCATGCGCCGCTGCCAAGTTTAGTGAAGTCTACCAAAAAATATACCAATCAGGCGGGAATGGTAATTTTTATGCTTAATCTACGCCTGGTGTGCATTTTGCATCCAAACTATTGTTGGCTAGAAAAACATATATTTTTTGTAATAAATTTCCAAATCCTGCTCAGAGCACATTTTGTTCGGTACTTTGCGGGCCAGTATTACCCGAAGTAATGCAGCTAGAGCGTTCATATTTGAGTGACGAGTTCTCTCCTGGCAAGCACAAATAAGGGCCGTAAATATCCCGTCTGTGCACACTACGGTTAAAAGTAAATGACGCACAAGTGTGAAGAAAAAACTAAAACACTCCGAGTTCAGAGGCTTATTAAAAAAAAAAACACTTCTTCAATTTTGCTGCAATTCTCCCCAGATGTTAACCTGTGAATGTACTTCAATATTCATTAAAACATGTTGCATCATTTTGTTCCTGACGCGCCTACAGAGCGAGAAAAAAGCCTGGTCGGCCAGGTCTTCGCAAGATCCTGAGACACGAAACAGTGAGAGCAACTTCCAGTGAATGTGCCGAAATTTGATAATTTTTTGTACCAAAGGCAAACGATTACTTATTGATAGTATTAGAGAATTCAGAAGCGAAACTGAAATTTTTATGTGAATTTGGAACGAAAATAAACAATCTGCGCACCGCTAAACGTGTACTCTTCGAAGAAAAAACGGAGGAAGTCCAAATTCACGCGCATTTAAAAAAAAACGTTTCTTCGATTTTTATGAAGCTTTCCACGGATATTTTCCTCCTAATTTACTTGCGTGAGCCGTTAAAAAAACTCGCATCATTTTGATCACTAAAAAGCAAAAGAGTCTTGCAAAGCATGCTCGTCACAAGGAGCTGAGACATAAAACGACGATTGTGACTTTCTGTAAATTTCCTTTATTTATTTTGTAGAAAGGGCAGAATATCTTCTGAGATAAGGAAAGTAGAATAGCCAAGTGGCATTAACGAAGTCAACGTTTGACATGACAGAGTTCCATCGCACCTCATTAATACCGTGCAGCTAATAGCTGTTTATTTACACGTTGCTTGCTGCATCATAGTTCACAGTTTCCTCAAAGCGGCAGAAACAGTCCACGCTGCGTATAGTTTGCATATATCTGCTTCTGATGACTTCCTTAAACGCCACACGTGCCAGGACTGTATGCCGGGAAAGGTACGCACTGTTCGCCATTCTTCCTTTTTTTTGCGATAGCTGGAAACTTTGTTCCCCTCGAGGTAAATGAAGTGAACGCCCTTGATCTTCTCAGACAACACAGTTACCATGTCTTTTGACGTCTGAATCGCATTTCTTAGTGGTTCTCTTAGGTTGTAAAGTGTCGCCTGGTGTTTGACCATTCCCCCAACTCCGTCGCAGGCATTCTTTCCGTGCCCTGTTGCGGAGAATATCAATTGCGTTTCAGGCATGTCGCTCTTTCGCAACTCATGAAGCTGGTACCTGTTTTTGAAGTGACTGGCAGCTCCGTCACTCACATAAGTCACCTTGGAGTACAGTGGGAAATTGTCGTCTACCCACAGCCTGATTTTTTCTATAGCCAAGCAGGCATGCGCAGAGTCCTGGCAGACGTCACCGCTTACAACCCCAAAACTATGACTGTTTTTTCGGGTCATCACCACACAACTGAATATCGATACTTGGGTTTTATGACAGTGGTAGCTTCGCACCTCGTCGGGAAGGATGACAGATCAATTATGGCAAAATCAAAGTGACACACCACGCTTCCTCGCTGTTCGACTTTCTTTTCATTGGGGATGGCAGCTCCCTGAGTCTTTCGGATGTGATTGTGCATGATCCATGTACCCAGTGATAGTCGGAGTCCCCTCAAGAATGCTGCAGGGTCAAGGGTCTTTTTAGAAGGTCGCCGGACTCCCACGTGGCAACCACAATGTCTTCTTCTTCGGAGATATTTAGTGTTTCCAGCGTCAGAGACTCTCCTTTTGGGCACTTGTCGAACTCACATAAGAAGCAGTGGTCGCATGCCGGAGTGCAGAGTAATGCAGCGATCAATCCACTCGCATCTATTTTTGAGTTGCTGGCGATTTCCACAGCGGCAACATAGAGTTCGTAGTTGGCGCAGTAGACACAGACACACACTTCTTGCTGAGGACTACATTTGACCCAACGAGGCCGCAACGAGTAAAACTTTGGTAGCCCAATGCTTGAGTCAGGATTTTGTTCCTTGTAAATCCGGAACGCTTCTCGAATTGAACGTGTCATGAAGCGTTTCGTGACAAGAGTTTTTCCTCCGTCACGCACAACCGAGATAACGTCTTTCTTATTCGGTCTTTGTCTCGAACACTCTAGCTCATATTTCGTGAAGTATTCACATGCCGTGGATATGCATTCCTGACTCAGCCTTTGCCTTGTGTACGGGTCCGGCTGTTACCATACGCCGTGCTTTTTCCTCAACTTCCGGGACTTGATGATCAGGTATATAGAAGCTTCTGGAATGATCTTTTGTACTTTGTTCTTCTTGAAGGATGACGGCAGCAACGTGAGCAAATGGCAACCCTCCCTGGAGGATGTAGCAGTTACAAAAGCTTGTCGAAAGTTGTGGTTGAACTCGGTGCCGGTGAAGCACTTTTTCTCTGTTGAGGAAGATGCAGTCTCCGCGTTATATGCGGCGTCCAGGCTCGAGCGCACTTTTTTGGTTACAGCTTGCTCCAATTCCCTTTGATTTCGTTTGGCATAAGCTGGTCTGTACCGTTTTCTCGCTGCACTTGGCGGTTTCAGTGGAGACTCTTCAGGAAGAAGTACGCCAAGCTTTAGGTGCTGTACAGATTCCTGGGCAGTCACAAAATGTTGGCGTCAGGCTCAGACGTTTGCAGATAAATTTCTTTAGTAAACTGCATAAAGCAGTGCTGACGCAAGGAATCATCGTCACTCACTTTCTTGAAGTTGTCCGGGCGCAAAAGGCGTTTCAGGGCGCTGATGTCCAGGTATTTAACACTGCGAAAGTTTTGTTTCTGCGGTATGCTCCGTCTATGCTTGTCGAGATAGTCCGCACAATGCACTCGATGAAAGCTAGTCTTCGCAGCCATTGAGCAGCGAAATAACGAACAAGAATTAACACAAAAGAGACTGACTAACAAGCTAAATATATACAAAAAGAATAATAATATCAGAATACCCAAAAGAAATAATCAACAGTGATGAAATGAAGATTAAAATGCGACCGTAGTCAAATAGCGGGGAGGCAGCGAAAAGTACTCTCCCAGTGTGACAGAACTGAAAACTTGTAACCGTTCGAACGCATGCAGCCCCTTTTCTTCCAGTCCCCTCTTTCGCTCTTTCTGTCACCCAAGTCCCCGCCCCCGAAAATAGTTGAAAAAGCCCCAAAAATACTCGACTCAAACAAAAAAAAAGATCCCACATGTGTCGTCCCGGACCCAACCGGGCTCAAGGGCGTTTGCCTTCCTGTTTGGTCGCTAATTCGGTAATTGAACCAGTGTGTCCGGAGAAGGACCGAAGAGGGACGCATTACCTGGAGACGTTACCCGCGCCGGGGTCGTGTGTGGCCGATGTCCCTTTTTAATACTTGCCATGTGTGCTGCCGACCGGACGGGCTTCCGTTGAACCTTTGATTTCAGGCGAACGAAAGTTACGGCCAGGCGAGTTAAAAAACAAGACTGCGTGCACCTCACAGCTGATCTTGTGAACCAAATGTAGCGCATCACGGCAGCAGTGCGCACAAAAAAAGAGGGTTGATAATGTAAGACAAAGAGTGTCCGCGGTTGGGCAAATCTGGAGGAAGCTATAAAAATAGACCCGAAGACCTTCAAATTACGCGTTTTACCACCATACATTGCAGCGAATTCGCCACCACACGACTGTATCCGCGCTGCGCTTAGAATGGCGCACGATATTTCTAGGGCTCACACAAGTACGTTTAGAGGAAAATATCTGTGGAAAGCTTCATAAAACTCGAAGAAGCGTTTTTTTAAATGCGCGTGAATATAGAGTTCCTCGGTTTTTTCTTCGAAGAGTACACGTTTAGCGGTGCGCAGATTGTTTATTTTCCTTCCAGAATTCACATAAAAATTTCAGTTTCAAATTCAGTTTATGTGAAAGTTCAAAATTTCACATAAAAAAAGACCCTTGACCCTTCAGCATTCCTGAGGGGACTCCGACTACACGATCCACTGGCTACATGGATCGTGCACAGTCACATCCGAAAGACCCAGGGAGCTGCCATCCCCAATGAAAAGAACTGCGAACAGCGAGGAAGCGTGGTGTTTCACTTTGATTTTGCCGAAAATTGACTGTCATCCTTCCCGACGAGGTGCAAAGCTACCACTGTCATAAAACCCAAGTATCGATATTCACTTGTGTGGTGACGACCCGAAAAAACAG
This sequence comes from Haemaphysalis longicornis, assembly GCA_013339765.2. Classification (NCBI taxonomy): domain Eukaryota; kingdom Metazoa; phylum Arthropoda; class Arachnida; order Ixodida; family Ixodidae; genus Haemaphysalis; species Haemaphysalis longicornis. Next base: position 12,468 of record JABSTR010002392.1, on the reverse strand, counting down.
TCATAGTTTTGGGGTTGCAAGCGGTGACGTCTGCCATGACTCTGCGCATGCCTGCTTGGCTATAGAAAAAATCAGGCTGTGGGTAGACGACAATTTCCCACTGTACTCCAAGGTGACTTATGTGAGTGACGGAGCTGCCAGTCACTTCAAAAACAGGTACCAGCTTCATGAGTTGCGAAAGAGCGACATGCCTGAAACGCAATTGATATTCTCCGCAACAGGGCACGGAAAGAATGCCTGCGAAGGAGTTGGGGTAATGGTCAAACACCAGGCGACACTTTACAACCTACGAGAACCACTAAGAAATGCGATTCAGACGGCAAAAGACATGGTAACTGCGTTGTCTGAGAAGATCAAGGGCGTTCACTTCATATACCTCGAGGGGAACAAAGTTTCCAGCTATCGCAAAAAAAAGGAAGAATGGCGAACAGTGCGTGCCTTTCCCGGCATACAGTCCTGGCACGTGTGGCGTTTAAGGAAGTCATCAGAAGCAGATATATGCAAACTATACGCAGCGTGGACTGTTTGTGCCCCTTTGAGGAAGCTGTGAACATTGATGCAGCAAGCAACGTGTAAATACACAGCTAGTAGCTGCACGATATTAACGGGGTGCCGATTGAGCTCTTTCATGTCAAACGTTGACTTCGTTAATGTCACTTGGCTATTCTATTCTCCTTATTTCAGAAGATATTCTGCCCTTTCTAGAAAATAAATGAAGGAAATCTGCAGAAAGTCACAGTCGTCGTTTTATGTCTCAGCTCCTTGTGACGAGCATGCTTGACAAGGCTCTTTTGCCTTTCAGTGATCAAAATGACGCGAGTTTTTTTAATGGCTCACGCAAGTAAATTGGGAGGAAAATATCTGTGGAAAGCTTCATAAAACTCGAAGAAGCGTTTTTTTATTGCGCGCGAATTTGGAGTTCCTTCGTTTTTTCTTCGAAGAGTACACGCTTAGCGGTGCTCAGATTGTTTATTTTCGTTCCAAAATTCACATAGAAATTTCAGTTTCGCTTTTGAATTCTCTGTAATACTATCAATAAGGAATCGTTTGCCTTTGGTGCAAAAAATTATCAAATGTCTGCACTTTAACTAGAAGTTTCTTTCACTGTTTCGTGTCTCAGGATGTTGGGAAGACCTGGCCGACCAGGCTTTTTTTCTGCGCTGTATGCGCGTCTGGAACAAAATGATGCAACATGTTTTTGAATATTGAAGTACATTCACAGGTTAACATCTGGGGAGAATTTCAGCAAAATCGAAGAAGCGTTTTTTTAATAAGCCTGTGAACTAGGAGTGTTTAAGTTTTTTCTTCACACTTGTGCGCCATTTACGTTTTAACTGTAGTGTGTACAGACACCATATTTACGGCCCTTATTTCTGCTTTCCAGGAGCAGCCCTTACTCAAATGTGAACGCTCTAGCTTCATTACTTACGATAATACTGGCCCGCAAACTACAGAACAAAATGCGCTCTGAGCAAGATTTGGAAATTTATTACAAAAAATGTTAGTTTTTCTAACCAACAATATTTTGGGCGCGACATGTACGCCAGGCGTAGATTAAGCATAAAAATTGCCATTCCCGCCTGATGTGTATATTTTTTGGTAGACGTCGCTAAAAGGTGGCGCATGGGAGGTAGCGGCCGGAGTCCGCGCGGGTGGGTTCCAAATTTTTTTTCAGTGGGCCAAATTTTTTTCCGCCGAAAATATTTGTGAATCCGCACATTACATACATGCAGAAATGAGGTAAAAGAAATTCAAGCGAATTGAAAAGGTCGACAAGCTATGCTTTGTTCCATCCTATCTGAAAGGGGCCACAGGTCGTTGTGGCACTTATCAATTCTGTGTTTGCTACCGCCACCTGAACCAAGTAGCCAAGAAGGACGTCTACCCTCTTCCAAGAATTAACGATGCCTCAGATTTTTACTTGGTGCCAAGTAGCTTTCGTCCATGGACCTTCGCTCAGGTTGCTGCCAGATTGCATCCGATGAGTTGTACCGATAAAAAAGACAGCCTTTGTCACCCCACACGGTTTATACCTGCTGAAAAATACGTCTCTCTGTCCCTGCAATGCGCCAGCTTCCTTTGAACTGAAGATGGACTCTCTCTTGCGGAGATTGAAATGGTGCACACGTCTGTGAGCAATAACAATTACCAAAGATTTGGCGGTATAGCTAGGAATTGTCGCCAAATGCGTCGATGAAAGATCTGCGTCAAAGATCACAACCACAAACATTCTAACCTGTTTCGAAAGCCCAACTTTCCAAATTGCGGAGGAGATCACGCAGCTTCGTTCTGTGGTTGCCCTCAGCAGCAAGCAGCTTCGTAACTTCGGAAGGATTAGCTCATTAAAGGATCAAGACCGCAAGTAGGACGCCACCCCCAATACCGAAATAGTCAACCGTCGGCGGGTCTCCTCTCCACGAGTTGCAGATGAGGGCCAAGCTTCACAAAACAAAAGCTGCTCGTCTGCACTTTAGACTTCACATCTTCCGCGTTCCGACAATCACAAGTCCTCCCGCGAATCAGTGCTATCCCAAAAATCGGCGAAAGTGCTTTTCCCCCCTCCTCCCATGTCCCCAAGTCCTCTGGTTGGAGTTATGCCTGCGCCGGTGTCTGCTGGCATCACCGCCCTTCTATTGCATAAATTGATCTTGCCGATGGTCCTGCCGCCGTTTGAGTCAGAGTGTCATTAGTACCACAGGCAAAAAACGTATTCGAGGGAAAAGCGCTTCTTGCCCTGGAAGCCTGGTTTCTCAGTACCTACTACCGGTAGCGCGTAATAGTGACTATGAATAACTGGTAGAATTAAAAGATTATATTTTAGTAAATGCAAAGAAATATTTGCGAATAAAAAGTAAAAAGTTCCGAATGTTACCTGCTTATTTCAATTTTCTATTATTCGTCTTGAAAAGCCTACCGTAGAACACATTTCGCTTAGCAAATTTTTGATTTACAAATCTTCCCCACCTGCAGGATTCAGCCAAGCATTGTTATGGTTTTAAAAGAACTACCCATCTCATGTGCTTCAGGCCTCTAAATTTTTCCGCGTCGGCGCTCACTCAACAGCCAGATAAATTCGATGGCCCGCGTGACAATAAAAGAGAAATCATTTATGCGCTTAAATTGTCAGCTGGCTGTGCGTCTTAGGGCGTAGCGCGTGAAAAAAGAAATAAAAAAAATTACACCATCTTCCCGTAGCGGAACCCTGAGTAGTATGCGAAGCAGCCATGGGGTCGACTGAAGTTCCCATTAGTTTTCAGTTCGTCATTTCCGTTGACGTTCAGCTTCGCGTGCCTTCGTTGTATCAGTACCTTTTTGACGTAGTTTAAATCAGTGAGGGACATAAGCGCGCTCGTAGCGCATGCTCCCGTCTCAGTTTGTAGCGCAGTGGGAAGAGTGCCACGTACCTCCCCTTGCGGCCAGAGAATCGAGGGATCGAAACCGGGCTCGGCCTATATATTTCTTTTTATAGTGCACTGCGCTGACGTCACCCCAACCACTGACGGTACTGAAGAGACGCGCATGCGCAGTAGAGTGCGGACGGCGGATAACGACAAAGACAACGAGGGAGGGAAGGACACAGCCCCGAGCATGAGATGCTTCGACTCTAATAATTCGTCTGCATTCAAGGCGTCGAGCGGCTACTTTTTCCAGTAAAGATTCCCTCTACAGCGGCCCGGAGACTTTCTACCTCCCCTGCATACACCTCCCGGCGTCCATCCGACACAGAGTTGTCTCCTTGAACATCATGATACCGTGATGGTTTTTTTTAATTCGTGATCGCGCGTAATCATTATGCCCGGCGGCAGAAAGAACTCCTAAATGTGGTGCTGGGGTCCGAATCGTCGATTTCGACGTCGGAAGGAAACGGTGTCAGGAAAGCAGTCCTTGAAATGCGACTCCTCGTTCCCCGTCACCGCTATGCGCAGAGGATGGTTGTTTATTATTCTAAGGTTGTTTAGAGTGAGAGTTGTTTATTGTTTATTTTCTGGTTGTTTATTATTTCAGGAGTTAGTGCCTTGAAAACACATGCAGTTATTTGTATTGTTAAGCTTTGTTTTTAAGCAGTACTCCAAACTTAGAATCTGTAACTCTGTATTGGCCTCGAGGACATACCGTGGCGCCACCTACGAGTCAGTCACTTGTAGGACGCCGAATCGTGTTGTCGTCTGCTACAACACATTTCCCGTGCGTATGCGAAAGCGTGTTTTTTTGTTGTTGTTGTGGCCGACGTCTCGCCCGCTCCTTGTGGATTTGATGCAAATTACCAAAAAAGTTGCCTGTAAACCAAATAATTCGGGCAAGCAATCAGCGACTCGCTTGTTCCCGGCGACACTGCCGCGTTTAGGTAGTTGCTACCATCGCGAACCACAGCTCTTACATACGCAGCCAGCAAACGCCGAGGACGATGCATCTGATGCCCAGAAAAGTACGCTGTAAATTCATTATGAAATACTTGTGATGGGACATGTGCGTGCAAGCAAACAAACCTGCACCTTGTAACAGGGACTGGAAACGCGTCGCTCACTTATGATCTCACCGCGCGAACTGCTCGTATTGCCTGATAAATGAATCACGCGAGAACGGTGATCAGGTTCCTTCACCGCACATGCTTAAAGTATTGTTATGGTCTGAAGTTTGGCTTAATCATTGCCTATTTCAACTACGATGTTTTTATAGTCGTGCCCGGATTTTGATTAACGATCACTGCCGTAGCCTGTACTCTGCACGGCTGATATTTACTTTTCGCGACTTTTCCGCAATGTATGAACGATATGAACGCGAGTTTTAAACGCCTTCGAGCTTCGCACAAGGATATATTTAGTTCATTAGGTGCTCGGCGGTAATTTATAATTCGCGTGTTTTGTATGTTTACAGTAAGCCGGTCTTTCTCAAGCATCAATTTCAAACTCACGACTGCTCACAGAGGCGAGGCTGCGTACGAGGCGAAACACGTCGTTAATGATTTCGGGTAATGGGGATATTTAGAATAGGAGAACCGAGTGTTGGGGGCCCCCACGACGTTAGAGGATCCCAAACGCAACACGCGCGTGCGCGACGGGAGGGCCTTCGCCAGCTCGCAGCCGGCTTCGGATGCACGTAATCGGATGTTGGAACTTCAGGCTTGGCGTCGCAGCAGATATTTCATCGCCGTAAGAGTTCTTGCGAGTGACAGTCCCTAACAGAACGTTTCACCGCGCTGGGAACTCTGTAAGCGCGGTGATTTCCGTTGAAGCGATCGACGATCAAGATACCTGCACGTCCTCGGCCGATTCTTTGCGCAAGCATAGCCATCTTCGGCCGAGCGCACCGGCGTGAACGGGCCGGCGCTACCGCGACTGACCTCCGCGGCAGGTCGGCGTAAATCGCGGTCGATATTTGACGCTTTGAAACCACGATCGCACTACGCTATCAGAATTTTAGTGCGCACTTCTTAGTCGGGCCTACTTCCTGCTTCCCGGCCACACCGCCGTCGTCCGCCGCCGCTTAGCAACGGAGCTACTACCGTGCCTAGCAACGGCGCCGGATTTCCGACGCGTGAGGGCCTCGCATAGGGCTTCCTCGTCTCCCCCCTCTCCTCCTCTCCTAAAGCCCCTTTACTACTCTTCAGCTCGCAACCCCTCTCTCGGCGCGCCAGCCAGGCCTACACTATATAAAAAAAACAGCAATCCGGCGCCAGGTTTTCGATCCGAGGACTTTGCGGCCGCAGCGCGACGCTCTAAAGACTAAGCCACGGACGCGATTTTTTTTTTTGTACGCCGCTGATTTCAGTGTTAGCACCGCGCCTTATATCTTTAACGCATTCAAACTACGTCGTCAGCGGCGTGCGTTGGCGACTCAGCGGCGTATAGCGGCTGCAAGCACCCTAAACGGTCCACTTTAGCGACCACAAGCGCCGTCGTAATGACCGTCGCTACAACGACAACCCAAACAAGTGCTCCAATAATATGTCGTTTCACTACTTGCGTGTGTGTGTGTGTGGTGTGTGTGCGTGATTACATTCCCTCTCGAACATCTCTCGATCCTACACTTAATTCACCAAGATTTCCGCAGAGGGACAAACGAGGCGTGTAAGCCGAACGTGATCACGAGGGGGTGTTAATGTAACTAACGGGCAAAATGCCACCATCGCTTTCAACCAACTCCCCCACAGCTCACCCGTGCTTCGCACTTCCTCATACTCCCCTTCGGGAAAATGCTGGGGAATTTTTTTTCATCACACTAACATCCACTTTCACCCATCTGGAACTTCTTTTCCACGACTTGTGTGAATTTAAAAAGCGGCGACGAGTTGCTGCCGCGACCTGCATCGGTTCGAGCCGCACCGTCGGCTGTGCGGGCAAGCACGGCGGGTGCGTGTGCTTCTGCGAGCAGTTGACGCTTCACGATTTCCTGCTTTAAACATTTCTTGCAAACAAGGGAAATCTAGAAACTTTACTCGGCGATCGTCTAGAACAAGCCACTGCTTACCCTTTGGTCGCATGCGTAATACACCACCACGCTCATGGTGTTTGCGGATAGTCTACCACAGTTGATACGGTTATACAGTCAGCATTAGGTCGAACTACGCTTGACGCACTGAGAATTACCTTCAAACGAAGGATATTAACACGAAAATACATTTAGAACGCGCTTAAAGCGAATTGTCAGGCGCTGCAAGCCAACTACGCAGCAAGATAGAAACGGTGATCCTACAAGTGAAGCCAAAACGATCGCAGCGGCGGCCTCTTCAGTGGTGGGCCTCGCGGCCAACTCGGCTTATCTGACTGCTTATCGTTTTTCAGTAAAAAAAACTATCTAGTTGCTAGTTGCTGCTTTTGTATTCTAGTATATGTGTTCGCATACGAATTTTCACGCGTTCTTCACAGCGTTGTGGGAATGTTCATTTTTTCCGGTTGGCTCTGCGCCCGAGTTTTAAGACAACACGCATCCAACAATCGAGCTTTCTTCCACGCCCGTTTTAAACGGTTCTTTCTCAATAAAGCTTGTGGTTTCCCTTTCTGGGAAGCGTGCCTTTCAGCAGCAGTCTATGCACATCTCACCGCTCCACTTTAGACCTGCAGTTTTACTTGTACTTTATTTAGTGGCCACTCACTCTAATAAGTCCCGGAGGTTAGCTGTCACCACTATGTTCTACAATGACGAAAAACGGTGATCACATTGCGGGCCAGCAGCAGCTTCACAAAGACATGTCCCCAGAGGGACGTAAACCTAAATGTTTTGCTCTCGCAATGTCTATCAATAGTGAAGTAATACGCCGGACCTACACCCCATCGCCGATAATCAATAATTGCTTAATCAGAACCACTGCTATGATTCCCTCCAACAGTTGTTTCTTAGAGCATTGCTGGTGCTTTCTGTCGGCACTCCCTGCTACATTATTCGCAATACCACTACGGCAAGTGACAATACAATATTCTTTTCCATCACAGAAAAACATCTTGTAGATTAAAAATAAACACTTGGTGGTGAAATCAGTGCGCAACCGTTAGGAATTCTCAGATGTTCAGCAGTACCTTCCGAGGCCTTTTTAAATAACAGGTTATATTGTTAAAATCGATTTCTGCCTTTGACATAAACAACCCTCAAACTCAAACAAACTCCAGCAAACAAAACCTCTGAACAGCTCCCAACAATAGAAGCGGTAATCACTGCTACGCACAGGTTTGAAATGCATTTTCAATAGCAATAGATTAGGGAAAAATCAAAGCCTCCTTGTAAGTATTTTGCTGTGATATTAGTAGTTATGCGTTGGTTGCTTTCCACTGCTTTCCGGTACCCATTTCGCTTTTCAGATCTATACTTCCGCATTAAAATGAATTAGGTTTTTTCTGTGTTTAGTACCTACATTCTTTAAGAACCATGCACAATTGTTCCGTTACACAGAGCTCGTATAAATAGCGATTTCAATTATAGTATTCCTAGCCAAAATGGTAACAAGGGCGAGTAGTTATGGTTACAGGCTTTATTTACCAACATTAAAGGGTAAATACTCAAGCATAAAATATGTGTACATGTCTTTCTTTTCAAAACTTGTATGTAAATAGTTTTTTGCTAATAGAAACTCACTTGTTCTGTTGCAGAATGCTTTCAATGGATCAGAATTGTACGATCAGAAGAACGTCCATCCGAAAATTGTCAGCGAACATATAAACAGACATGTGGCGGTCGTACACCAAAATTCTACGACTTCAAGCAATGTAAAAACTGAAAATAAATTTTTTTAGAGCACGCATTGTACACAAAGAAGCAGTGAAACCATCCATCACTTGAACATTTAGCGCAAGGAATCTCTAAAAAGAATAAATAATATTTGCACGATCACTAATGAAGAATGACGGCTAATGGCGACTAATGACGTCTAATGACGACAAAGAACAACCAAGTACAAGCGACATACTCTCCGCTTAGTGACTCACACGAAGTACTTGAGCGCGTTATCTGCAAAATTTTGACGTTATTTTTTATCACCGCTGTGAGCCAACCTCATTGGCCTACCTAAGGAAAAAGGAAATACTCTCCTACATCTGAATGGAGGTTTAGAAGCAAACTAGGGCTCTCTACGTACTGTATCAACGAATAAAGGCCATCAATGACTCAATGCTGCAACAAAATCCCGACTACAAAACACCGTACGAGAATACTTGCAGCGGCATTTTTTTTTTAATGGCGATCATTTATGAGTTCTAACGTCACGCACCTTCAAGCAAGAAGGTAAGAAATAACTAGCACCATCTTAGTAACGTAGCTGCCAAAAAAGCCGACAGTCAAGTTCCTGAAGCACTGAACCCGAGCGCTACTCGTTTAGAAAAGATAGGCCAAGAGAAATAGCCCAATTTAGCTATGCGCTAATGCACTGATATTGTGGCAAGAAAACTGCGAATATAGAAAATGGAAGTACGAGGATATTTTAACCGGCACTACAGCAACTCAAGAATAGGAAAGGGCGTAGAAGCACATGGTCTACAGCTCATTCGTTGCATCTGTCGATAGACTACAGCATTTCGCCTAGGCTGACATGAACCGTAAAACAGCGTGTCAGGTGTGGTGCGGAAGGCAGCCAGTATTTATAGCAGTGTTTCCACCCAACCAAGATAAGGAAAGAGTATGTGCATATTTCCTTTACATATCTTACCAAACAAAAGAACTAAGACCATGCTACTGTGTGCCGGCATCAACAAGAACCTCAAATCATAATGGCTTGGTTTTGAGGCAGACTAAAAGGCGGGGTTTTCTGAACGCTTACGTCATAGACAACACGCACACTACAAAATCACGAAGAATTGATAAATCATTCACTTACATCTTTTTAAACACGCTCTTCGTCAATGTGGTCTATTCAGGGTGTGGTTACCACCTTTTTATAGTATAGCATAACCTGCGCTACCACGACGATTGAAGACGCTGTCTCAAGGGATACATCACGACCTCGTAAGGATCACAGGATTGAAACTGGATGGCAGAACACACACGGTACTGTAGGCAGCGGGCAGGGTGTTGTTACTTAAGCGGGGTACCACTCGAAACGAATGCATGAAACATTTAAAGACTTCATGCGGAGTAGATGTTCTATTTCCAATAACATATATTACCGCAAAACTAGTTGTTACATGGGCTAAGGCATCCAATTTCCGATTGTCATGCAGAGCTAGCGTGGAGGGCGACCGGCTTGCAGCGGAGATGTCTCAATGCCGACGACGAATAGGCACCTTCGATGCTAGAACAGTGATGAGAGAGGAAGCATCACACTGGCGTGCTTACAAGATTTATAATTGATGAACGGAGAAAAATTCTCAAACATGGCCCGAATACTCACGGCCTTGTCTTTGGAAGGAAGAAATCTGTATTTTTAGTGAAATGGTCAAAACGCCTTCAGTTTACTGGGGATAGGCACCAAAAGTACAATCACAAAAAACCTTCACATGTCCCGTCACAAATCCAGTGCACGCTGCGTCGAAGAGAGTGAGAGAAACGAAGACCAGTGTGCGTCCGCCGGTTGTAGAAGTTTGGTTTTAACGCTCAGCGCTGATGCCCGTAACTCAACTGCCCGAGGGGCACGGGGGAGCCTTTATCTGGGCAGAAGAAACTTGTTTGTTATCTAGCTTCAACGTCACAGACGGAACTTCCCCGCATTGCACAAACTTTAGCCAGCGTACCACGCGTGAACATATCAATAACAAAGGTTTCCGGGTGGAATTCTACCAACAAGTAGAATCCTAAATCTTTGAGGCTGTGTAGGAATCCCGTAGCCACATCATAAGTTGATCACACATACAGAAGCGCGATAATAACTGCGAATGAGGAATCACATAGCTAAACGAAGGAGCAACCCCGCATCCAAACTCTCCTGCATCAACCAGAAAAGCATGCAGGTAGCTAAGGAGCACTTAACGGGCTTCCAAAACGTGGTATCTGGAACTTTGATCAACTTGATGCGAAGTAAAGCGGCTAGCCACCAGACCAAACACAAATTCGCACAAAATTCGAGTCATGCGCAAGGCCACGTTTTGAGTTGGCAATCCATCTATAATACTGTTACGTGGAAAGCACAACTACAAATAGTGAATTGACAGGTATTAACAGTAGCCGCAGTCCAAGTAGGAGGGATCCCAATTCAGGCGAGGCAGCCGGGGAAAGAGCGAGATCGATTCCTCATCGTCCTTGTCGTTTCGCCTACAGTCCAGGCGCATATCCGTCGTGGCCCAGGCACAGCGCCCCATGGTGTAGCTGTGCTTTAGAAACTATTGAAGAGAGGAAGATATATCATGGAGACTACGCATGCGTCGCACGTATCAGCTTGCAATGACTGAATCAGTTCAGAGTACGGCAACACGCGCCTGCTAATTCCGACGACTATATCTACTCTGTGTGTTCCTTGATTAAATGTCCTCTTTGTTCCTGACTTCTGTCCAAACGATACACACAGGACTGCGGTAGTGCGTGCCTGGGCTTCGGTGAAATCTGACGTGTGGAGACGGGCTCGGATCTCATAAAGGTGTGGGTTTCTGGGGACACGGTGTCTTTCTTAGGAGCGCGGCCGGGTGCAACGACACCTGTAAGACCGATGTTACGCGGAAGCGCAACACAAATAATGTTGTATTGACAGGTATTTACAGTAGGCGCAGTCCAAGTTGGAGGGATCCCAAGTAAGGCAAGGCTACCGAGGAACGAGCGGGACCGATTCCTCATCTTCCTCATCGTTTCGCGTGGGCTCCCGATGCATAGCCGGCATGGCCCAGGCATACCGTCCCATGGTCTTTTATGCGTGAAGCATGTGGCAGTACTGTATTTTCCTCCTGGCTTGTTCCCCAGCACCTCGGAACAATATCAATTGTTACGACCGTGAATCGTTCATTTACAGAAAAGCCTAGATTCTTATGTACAATGGGCAGCTTGAGCGCCAATTGGCACAACGTGGAGACGTTCCAGCTTTTTGCTCTTCTTTCTGGAATGGTTCTCTTCTTCAGCCTTCTGAAGAGGGCTGGATGTATCAGGTTACTGGATCCGCATTTAGGTTTCGTGAAAGTTTCGCGGCGGCAGACGAAGCCCTCTTAGAGAGTCACCGGGCGATCACACAGTTAAAGCGTTTCAGACACACCACCTGTCAAACTTGTGTTCTGTTGCATGGTATACCACATTCGTTTAAACCTGGCGGTGCGTGCCTGCACTCACGTGCTAAAAGACAGCAAGGGTGCTGATGTAATCACGATTTTTGCACTTGCCATGGTTACGCTGTAGGATCCAGTTGCTTACAAGTCACCAGGGAGGTCAGCGAGATTACGGTGGGGGCCGTCATACCGCTGTTTGGGGCGTTTTTCAAAAGCAAATGTGCGGAGGGGCCTAAGTCGACGAGTTTCTTTGGCAAGACAAAATGTCTAAGCCACTCACGTCTCGCGGTGTTAAGCAAAAAAGGTGACAGTGTCGAGGCAGCTGTGAGGTTGCAGGAATACAGAAGCAAGGAAAGGCAGGATTGGGCATTTTGGTGTGTCGCAATGTTGGGCAAATGATCGTCGCAATTTTTGTGATCGGAATCGACCTACACGGCGGCAATATTGGTCAGTGCACGGTTCGTGCAGTCTGTGAGACGGTTTGAGTATGATATCGGCTATAATGATGAAACTGCACTCCATAGCGACGAAGGAGCTCTGTGACGGCGCAACCGGTGAATTGATGGCCACGGTCACTTAGGATGGCATGAGTGAATCTATATCAAAGTAGAATACACCGTAGAAGAAATAAAAGATTTTTCCTGCAGTCGTAGAGTGTAAGGCGGTTGTCTCTTACTAGCACGATTTATAGTCCACACACAGGATAATCTAGCGATTACCTTAAAAAAATTGCGGCAATGGTCCTAGAAAATTATTGCCGAGCCTTCTGAACCGTCTTTAAGAGGATAAAGGGGCTGAAGTCTTCCTCCCGGAGTGGTTGGGAGAAGCTCTTGCGCTAACATCGTGTGCAACTTGCGATAGA
>JABSTR010002391.1:0-15643 GCA_013339765.2 Haemaphysalis longicornis | reverse complement strand
TCATCCTGTCAGCCTACGCAACGGGCCTGGAAATCACAATCTGCTGGGTGTCTGGACATTGCGGAATAGCTGGAAATGAGGCTGCTGACAGGAAAGCAGCTGCTGCAGTTCTCCGGGATGATTTGGACATTACATCTGTACCGTACTTGGACCTCAAAGCAAACCACATCAAAAAGAAACTCCGTAAAATATGGCAGGGTCGCTGGGATAAGCAAACAGAAAAAACAAGCTTCATTCAATCCAACCAACTATATGCAGGCATACTCCAAGAAAGCTACACAGATCCTCTGAGGTCGCACTTTGTCGACTAAGTATTGGGCAGACATAAGGCACACACGGACATCTTTTAACTGGTACACCACGTCCAAAATGTGCTAGATGCAGAGAGGCTCTTTCTGTACACCATGTACTAATGGAATGTAGAGAACTCGAACCAGAATGACGCAGACACTTCGCAGATTCATACACAAAACACATACCACAACACCTAGCACACTTTCTATTAGACGAAGCTATTGTCCAGCTCAAAAATGTGTTAGCTTACCTTGCAGATGTTGACTTTTAAAGAAAATATCGTACTTTGTGTAACCTCAGCCTGCTCTCAATGAAGATGACAGTGCTGAAGGCTTTTTATGTGATGCTCATAGGCATCGCCTTTTTTTGCCTTGGCCAAACTATCTCCCCGAGGCACGCTGTTTTTGAAGGCCTCAGGTGCTCGTGCTTCCTGAACGATTTTATATTTACTTTTCATCACTAACCATTGGCCGTATACACCAATTTTAGACAAGCACCTCTAACTGAAACACCAGCACCCCTCTTGGCGCTCTTGGGCCTAGTAGCCCTTGCGCGATTAAACCACACCATTATCTGAATGATCGGCTTAATTACAACCTATACTACGGGACCAAAGAGTCAGACGTGACGAGTCTTATTGATGCCCTAATTATGAGCAGGTTTGTTTACGCAGCACCGTATCTCCGGCTCAGAAATTGCAAGAAGAAAAAGCTTCTGACTATCCTCCGCAGGGATTACAAACACGCTCACAGCCTGCCACCCACCGGAGGAACTGGCAAGATCCACTCCTTAGGCGTGTACAACACGGTGGAGGATGACATTGAAGCGCACCTTATAAACAAGCGGGAACGCCTGACACTTACCCCAATCTCCAGGCATGTAATCTGATGTGTGCGATATTCCACCAACGCTGGAGGGCGCACCGCGAAGACGGCTGAGAACCAAATATATACAGCCAAGATTCGGCAGTCCACAGGTTCGACGTTCAGGGATACAGCCAAGTATTTGTATCGGCGAGCGATGGCAATTTGCGTCGACGACTTGGACCTGTCGAAGATAGCCTCGCCTCATCGAGTATCATATTAAGATATCCTAAATGGAAATCGGGCGCCACTAGGCAAGCCGTGCATCAGAGAGCATTCCGTCTCGTGCAGAGCAGGCACCTTGGCATGGCTCGTGAACAGGATTGAAGGTTGCTCAGGGCTGCCGAAAAGAAACTACATTACTGGTGATGAGTAATCAAATTTATTAATTTTAAATTCAAGCTCCGAAAAGATTTATATTTCACAGATTATTTTGAAGCTTCCTGTAGGATGAACAAAAAAAGATGTTACCATTTTTTTATTTTGCTTGGAGACAAAAAGAGCCTTTTTGGCTTCTTTTTTGGATTTTGGCTTGGAGACAAAAAGAAGCCTTTTGGAGCAAGAGGAAGTCGCTAGCTGCAATTTCGGTGCCCATGGCAACCCGAAATTGCAGCGCCACATTTCCCTCTAGTATGGATTAAGTATGAAAGTCGATGCTTCGGCCTTCGTCAACACAAGCTGCCCGATATAGGCAGTGGAGTGAGCAATAGCCATGCCATCTTATTCATCACGTCATATGAAAAACACGTACTCGCGATCACCGACACCCAGGGCACCTTCCCGAGCAATGAGAAAGGCAGGGTCTCTCCTATCGCGCACCGTGTTCTTGCAAGGAAGACGCCAGAACACTTCGCTAATGTTACAATAGTATGGACTCCCGGACAAGACCCTCTTTGTGGCAATATGCGTGCTAACGCTTTAGCCCCAGCCCATGCCTCCCGGGCGCCACTGCAGGATTATTGCTCGAAGCCCACACTGCTGCAATACAACGCAATCCTATAGCACCATCGTCTTACCCGACAAGCCACAGCAAGCAGTACCAATCTTTAGCCTTGGCCTCCGAGATCACCACACGCGCGTTTTGCTACGGCCGTCCCAATCGCCATGTCCCCCAGCCAAATATTGTGTGTGCGCTGGTTCCTCGTGGCTGCGCCAGGCATCAATGTTCACGTATGCATCGAATGCATCGGTCATCCCGTTGGACTGGTGTTTGTGCGCCGTTTCGCGGCAAATTAACGCTTCCGTTTTTCTCAGCTTGGCACGAGTGTACTTGCTAGCCTTTTTGCTGCATTTCTGAACCACTCCTTCCGAATATGCTGACACACAACACCTGAACAGCTGTTATGGATTTGTCATGCATTGAAATACGCGATAACTAGACACCTTCGAGGCGCAGGGCTCCATCGTTGCAGGTCGACCCCCAGATCTTCATCGGTGCATAAGGGACCCCACTACCACTCCCTTGCGGTCTACCGCGACACGGGAGCCAACATATACCGGTAAAGTGCCTGTCTCGTCTGCCACCGTCCTCGTCTTTTGTTGCGCAAGCAAACACTACGCTACCTCGGCCACTCTTCGCGCGCTGTGCGGAGCAGCGGACGGGTAAGATAGGCGGAAGGAAAGAGTAGGCGAGGAGGGAAAGGACGAGCCCGGTTTGCCCTGCCGCCGCAGCGCTAAGAGCGCACCACGAAGGAGCGCTAGAGGTCAAACCACACCCCCTTCCATGAAGAGAAAATGCAAGTTGGATTAATTCAGCGTGTTTTATGTGTTTTTTGTTGTTTCCCTGCGCGGAGGGAGCAGAATATTAAACAATTTCGTTAAAATTTTGCCCAACGGCGGGTAAGATCACAGGAACCGAGGCGGAATACCTTCATTCAAGGAAGAGAGATAGGCGAGGAGGGAAATTGTGTGTCGCCGCAAAGCGGACTGAAGAAGTGTTGAGCCCGGGTGGGAAACGAAAAGAACACGCCCGTGCGCGGGAAGTTGAAAGGGTCTTCCCCCTATACATGGCGCCTTTCAGGAAAGCGACGTTTGGCTTGTTTTTGCCCGAAGGTTGCTGGGAGAAAATATTCGCCGCAGTGCTCGCTCGCGCTAAGAGCGCACCACGAAGGAAGGCCACGAGGGCACGTGCGTCCCATCATTGCTTGCTTTGTAAAGAAGCCCTAAATTTAAGCGCAAATGTGCGATTGCTCTACCTAATTTGCGTCTGTTGCTTCTGCCGGGATCGCAGAGCTGGCTCAACAGGTCCTGTTCCCAGCTGGGTAGTCCCTGGTACAGCGTTAAAAGTGGGCAGTATGAGGCTTGAACCAAACTTGTGTTTTCCTCTTCATGGCTCCTTTAAAACGACACCGCGAGGCGAAAAAGAGGAAAACGCTACTGTAGCGTGCAGCTTCGCTACCTTCAAGTCTTACGCATTAGATCTTCCTTCATTTTTTTTTGCGCTAAGCCTCCATTCACTAAGTACCAACTAGCCCAACAGCACGTTTTATTGATATACCGGTACTACCCATTTATGCCAGGAGGCATACAATCGCAATTTTAAAAAGCAGCCTATCGTTCTTCGCTGTTTCTAGAGCGAACCACACAACTGCCGAGTGACCCATTTACGGCACCATGCCTGCCTTAACACATAATTGCAAATTGTAAGAGTTATTATAACTGCTCGCTGCGATAGCGTAGATGCAGATAGTTGATCAAACGTAATTTAGAAAGAAACAAAATACAGAAAGTAGAAAAATAGGTGATATAGAAGTGATATTACCAAATCAAAAGTATATATCTTATACAGCTCCTCCAAAAAAAAAGAAGAATAAAGGAGCCGCGAAAAGTATTTCAAAACTTGAATAAAGAAATCGTACAAAAGGACTCACCGTAACGCCGCGCCTTTGCACGGAAATGCATAATTGCCGGAGTTAACAGAGTTATTGTTAAAATGGCGAAAATAGAGATCGAACAGAACCTTTAAAGGAGCCATGAATACAAAATACAAGTTTGTTTTATTCGAAGGATTTAGTGTTTTATAGTGTCCCAGCGCTTGCGCGGCAGCAAATGAAGCCGTATTAACTGAGCAGTAAATCAACTTAGGTTAAAATTTTGATTTTCCCGCCAAATTATGTGTTTTGGTGACGTCTACAATGAGTCCTAACGGCGCGTATACTGAGGAACTTCCACTGCGCCATTCGGGTCTCCAGCCTTTCTTGCCGTCAAAACTCCCAGATCGCGCTAGCATACGCTGCACTCTGCCGTTGCTTTCTTTTTTACCGTATTTACACCTGGCTTTTTTTGTTACGGTAGAAAATAGTCTCTTCGTGAAACAGGGAATATGCATGACCAACAGGGTCACGGAAGGCAACATCACTTACCCCAATCGGCCAGCGTCGTATAAGACAACTCCAAAGCGTCGGACTGCTGTGCAGCTAAAACAAGCATAGTGCGCACAGTACAAACAGCAGCGCTCATCGGTACTTCTCTGTTTCCATGTATTTTCGTAACATTGGCATTTACCGCACCATTACTACTGCTGTAAAATGGAAATGCATTACATTAAGGCACAAACAGCTAGTTCGGCAAGCTTATAAGCTCTGCCTAATTCGCGTTTGCTTTTGACGGCCTCCGCCTATTGCAGAACAGGCTGGTATGACATCATAGGTTCTGTTGCGGGAAATCAGCTAGTGGGTCTCATGGCCATTCCTTTTTTTCCTAATTATAAAAGCTTATTTGAGCGAAATTTACGTTAAAAGTGGTGTCAATATAAGTGTAACGAGGCAATTTTTTGAATGAACCAAACGTGTGTTTCGTCTTCATGGCTCATTTAAAACGAAAAATACAAACCCTACAAAAAAATAAGAGCAAACTTACGAAATAAAAATGTAATGCGAAGGCAAGATAACCGCTGGTCTTTAGGCGTAATCGCGTGGATCCATGGAGAAGGCAAGCTTGGCAGGGGGCGGTAAAAAGTTAGATGGGCAGATGAGATCAAGAAGTTTGCGGCGATAAATTGGTCACAGTTAGCGCAGGACTGGGGTAATTGGAGATTAATAAGAGAGGCCTTTGCCCTGCAGTCGGCGTAGATAGGCTGCTGATGATGATGATGTTGAAGAGGCTACCTCATGGATAGTCACCTCGTACCTCACTCTCTGCGAGAAGGGAAAAGAAATTGATGGGGGGCTAAAAAGAGTTCAGTCGTGGATGTATCTGTAGAAAGCAGGCGTGAAGCGGATGCGGCTTCCCACATTTATTGAGGTCTCGTAGGCCTGGGCAGAAGGAGCGGCCGCCCAGCTGGGAAGACGCATCCGATTCACGCCTGCTTCCTACATATCATTAAAAACCGGTTTAAAGGAATGGTTATCGATTGATGAGATTTCGGAGGCATATGGAAGGTCAACATAATTTCGCTGGTACGCTAAGCACCATTTGTCCTGCATAAAGACTGGACAGGACTAGTCCGGAATGCACCACAAGAGAGGCGAAGCCCCACGTGAAGCCCTGGGTCAAGCATTTTCAGTGCTGCTTTCGTGGCTGACCCATACACAACACTTCCGTAGTCCACCCGTGACCCTACCAACGCCAGGACCAGGAGTTATTTGTCGGCACTGTATGATTGGTGAGATAGGACTTTCAGAATATCCATTGTTTTTAGGCAATTTTGTGGAGTTGCTTTATATGAGGGCTGAATGTGAGTTTTTCATCAAACACCACACCCATAAACTTGTGTTCCTTTTTTACGTGAAATGAATCACCATTGCGTTTTATGTCAGGATCCGGCAGGATGCCGGGCATTTTGGAGAATCGAACAAAGGTACTTTTGGCAGGACCAAGTCTGAAACCGTTTTGGTCTGCCCAGTGAGAAGGTTTGTTAACCCCAAGCTGGACCTGACGTTCACATATAGACATGTGTCATGATTTGAAATATATTTGAACGTCATCTACCTAAAGCACGCAAGAAATAGAGGGTGGCAGTGCCTTTCGGAGCGAGTTCATCTTAACGATAGACAATGTGCAGCTCAAAACGTCTGGTTGAGGCACGCCATTCTCCTGCACATGAACATTTGATAGTGCCGACCCAGCTCTGACACGGAATATTCGTACAGACATGTACTTGAAAGGCTGTTCAGTATGTTACCTGAAATACCAAAAGATTTTAAGTCTTTAAGAATTCCGTAGCGCCATGCCGTATCATATGCCTTTTCAATATCGAAATTACCATTATGCAGTATTGCCTATGTATGTGTGCATCCTTATTGTAGGCCTCTAAAGAAACAAGCTGATCATTTGTGGATCACCCAGCCCGGAGCCTGTCTGGCATCTCTTGAGAAAACCATTGTACTCTAGAAAGTACACGAGTCTCATATTGATCATCATCGCGACCAGCTTGCACAGGTAGCTTGTTAGGGCAATGGGACAATAACTAGCAGCAGAAGACGGCTCCTTCCCTTACTTCAGAAAGGCCACTACGATGGCCTCCCTCCAAGACCCTGGAAGGCGCCCCGAAAGCCATATTTTCTTGTGGAGGTGCAAAAGTGTTTCGAGTGTGTCTGCGTGTAAGTGTTATATGATACTGTACGTCATGTTGCCTTCCCCTGGGGCTGAAGGCTTAGACGTATTGAAAGCCAGCTTGAAATCATGAATTGCAAAGGGAAAGTTATAAGAGGTGTTTGAATTATTATTATCCCACAAAGACTTCGTTTCACAAGATGTTTTGTATTTATTGAAAGTGTTTGTGTAGTGTGCAGAGCTGGACACGTGTTGTAGGTGTTGTGCAAGTGTGTTCGCGTGATCTATGAGTGTTTCCCCTGTTGTGCTCACAAGGGGCAGGCTCTGTGTCTGCTGTCCCTTGAGTTTACTTATACGTATCCATACGTTGCGCCTGTCTGTGTATGAGTTTCTCTATACTTGGAAGGAATGCCAACTCTCCCTTCTTGCCTTACGGCGCACGCGCTTCCCGAGTGCTTTTGCCTGTTTGAAAGATACAATATTAGTTGACGTAAGGTGCCAGCGAAGGACACCACATGCCTTGTTCTGGGCCTCTCGTGGTCGCCTGCAGTCCTCATTCCATCAGGGCTGCCTTTGGTTGTACGGGGCACCGGAGGACTGTGGAATGGACTTTCCTGCGGCGTCGACGATGTGCGCTGTGAGCAGTTAGGTGGCCTCTTCTACGTGTAGGTGTTTTATGAATGTGTAGCGTAGGTTAGATGTTTCTGTGTATGTATTCCAGTTCGCTCTTCTTTCACTGAACCTTTTATGACGAGGGGAAGCGTTTGTGCCTTTGCCTATGTACGTTAATTTGGTCGGAATGTGGCCACTACTATATAACTTTGTGTCCACGTGCCACTCAAAAATTGGAAAACGAACTGCAGAGCCCGTAGCCAAGTAAAAATGTGAATAACTGTTTTACCCCCTGTCATAATATGCAACTTTGTTTTTGTTAAGAAGGCACACTCCCGATGATGTTAGCAATTTTTAATGAGGCGACCTCGGGAATCTGTGCCAGTAGAGCCCCAGAATAAAATATGGGCATGAGGTCGCCGAAGACTAAATACGGTTAAGGTAGTTGATCTATCAGGGCCGCAGAATAAGTGTACGATAGTTAGCAATCACGATGGATGTAGAGGGAACATACCGTTATTAACCTATTATAAATTACTTTCCGAATTGCGACAGCCTCAAGCATGGTCTATAGGTGGATGGTGTGACACACTAAGCATTTTTGGGGCACTATGAACAAACCACCTGAAGAATAAGTGCTACTGTGCCATGCCAAAATACAGTGTAGCTGTTCAAGAAGTTAGTATGCTTACTATTTAGGTGAGTTTCCTGAATCACACGAGCATTGGCTGATGTTAATGAAGTATCTCGTACACATCATCTGGATTGTGGATAATGCCTCTACAGTAGCACTCAATGATGTTTTCTGTTCCCATGACATACGTTTAAGAATAACCGGAGTGTTTGTGTGTGTGCGTTCATGTGTTGTCTTTCGGAGCCGTTATTCTGTGATTGGGCTTTTTGGCACTTTCTGTTAGCTTGGACGTCTGAGGCCGCTCCTTGCAGTGCGTTGCAGTCAGTAACGGCGTGACATCCATCTCCTCGTCAGATGTCAGGCGGGTGCCCAGTGGACCGGGCCCCTTGGACTTGGCACCCCCTCGGGTGCCCTTCGTTTGACCCGCCACCGCTGAAAGAGTCAGAAGCGCCACAGGTGGCACGGGCATTGACGCGGAGCTGGGAGCCGCGGAGGCGCGAAAGGCATCGATCCCGACGAAGGCGGTTGGTACTACAATTACTGCTGCCTCATCAAGCGTTGTGGTGACGGGTTGGGAGTGCCTGAGGCAACCCAGGGGGGCGGAGGCGGGACCAGGTCAGACTCACTGAACTGGTTCTCTGTGGAAACCAGACGCCGCTCTGCCCCCCAGCGAGCTGCATCGGCGTACCTCCCCAAGGGGAAAAGGGGGAACCTCGGACGCGCCTCTGGGAAGGTGATGTTCTCAGTGACTTTGATGTCGATGGTATTTTTTCAAGATGAATTTTTTCACATTTGCGGGAGTATGCCACATGCGGCCACCGGAAGTTCACAAACATGAGGGTGCTAGATGGGCAATTGTTGCTCGGATGATCTTTCGCGCACATTTTGCACAAGTTGTTCGGCCACAGCAAGAGTTTGTACCGAGCCCCAACTGCTGGCACTTAAAACAATGCTCTAGATTCGGGATGTACGTACGAATGGAGCATCGTGTAAAACCTGCATTTATATGTTGTGGGAGAGCTGAATGGTCAAGGGTCAAAATGATGTGCTTGGTGGGAATCTCCCTGTCGTCTCAGCGGATGGTGATGCACCGCACGGCAGTAGCGCGCTGATCCTTCAAGCCTTCAAGGAGGCCCGCATCCGTTTCGCTCAGAGAGCACACCCTTAGAGCTGTTGAGGCTCCGGTGGGGTGTGACCCTGATGTCCAGATCATCCATTAGAGTTTGAGCTGGAAGCTTTGTGGCCGGTGACGTGACATTCCCCTCGACAAAGACTTCACTAGTCCTTAGTTTTTTAAAAGCCTTATGTGATTTTCCAATTATGCCTTCAAAATATTTCTCAGTCAAGAACACTGATTTCGTTGCAAGCGAGTGGGCAGTATCACGAGATTCCATAACAAGAAATCTAGAGTAATTCTCCGGTTCAGGAAAGGTTAAGGATGACAATGGGGACATACATCAAACAACCTAACCGACGCTCGGCTATTTAAAACGAAACTTTTCTAATCTTACGTCCTTCTGAAACTACAATTGTATAAAACTCTAATTCTACCGAAACTTGAGTATGCCGCTTTTAATTGGACCCTGACCTGGCATCTTTAACTTCAATTGTCGAATCCGTTCAAAACCATTCTGCGCGTTTCATCCTTTTTAATTATCACCGCAGAGCTAGTGTATCAACCATGAAATCAAGTTTGCTCCTACCCGATCTGTCATTACGCCGTCAGCTTCAGCGTTTGTATTTATTTCATAAAATCTTTCATCAGAACACTGATTTCGTTGCAAGCGAGTGCTTAGCCTCTATCACCGTTTCTACCCCAAGCAATAAACCACTGGAACCACCTTCCCACGATAGTTCTAATTCGTGACAATATTTACAATCTGCTGTGAAACCTTCATTTAGCCAGTCATAATTGCCGTTTTTTTTTGAAGATTTGTGCCTATTGTTTCATTTTGCTGTTATATTACCTACTACTGTGCCGTTTTTTTTGATGTTCACTTTGTGTTCACTTGTGCACCTACCGCTTCTGACGCTTCCTGATTATTACCTACTATCATGATGTCAAAAAATTTCCGGAATATGTACCGTTTTTTTTTCTTTTTCATCTGTTAGTTATTTTATTTACGTTAGTTTTGCATCGTTCGCCTGCTGTTATGTCACACAAGAATTGAACTTTACTGCTGCATTTTGTTGCGAACTTGGCCTGATCTTATTTTCTCATTTTTTGTTCTCATTTTTTTTCCTTCCTTGCTGTGTCTGCTCCTTATTGCATTGTTTTGTTCCCACTCACCTCTGTAACGCCCTACCCGGGCCCTGAGGGTAATGTAAATAAATAAATAAATAAATAAATAAATAAATAAATAAATAAATAAATAAATAAATAAATAAATAAATGGGGAAAAAGATCCTTCGGTACGGCCTCTTTTCAAGGACCGATCACGTTTAGGGGCGGTTTAGAAAATACCATATAGCATTGTATAAAACCAGGGGACGGGGTACTTTCTTCGCTCGGGTTACCCTTATACCGAGAGAGGTCCCGGAGCTCCCTGCTTGGTAAACAGACAGGGAGCCCATCCGCCGGAGCTTGACCTGGGCTCCAAGGGTCACCGTTTACGCTTTCTGCCCTTCACCTTAAAACTCCTAGCCACTGCAGATTACAGCGTGAATATGGAGACTCGGGGTCCGCGGTGTTGCTAATACCGTCACTAAGATTACTCAAGATGCCCTGTGCGGGGACCTCATGATGCTAATGAGCGCCGATAGTTGTCGTCTGTATAGTGCAGCGTGTAGAAGCGGAAGCTGCTGGGTTTAATCGTCCGCCGTCTACGTGGGATGCCGCTACGCTTGTGCAGCATCGCCGCCGTGTTCCTCAAGATCAGTTCGTCGCAACGCAAACGTCTGGCGTTTACGCCATCGATCCGGACCAATGTGGTCGCACCTTTTCCTAAGCGACCCCACAGCAGGATGTCGTTCGCCAAGCACACCCCCAGACTTTTTCCGACCCGCAAATCGTTGTAACGTACTGTGACTTCACCAAAAGATTCGCTTACAACTTGTTTGGTTTCGTTCGCACGGTTTGCGAGCCCCTGGGGTTTCAATCGGATTTACGCAATGCTCCGGTGCGTGTAATCCCGTGTCTGATGTTGATCTGTCTAACGACGCCGTACCTACGAACTGTAAAGAGCAATTTGGATGTTCATATCGATGTACAAAAAACATTCAAATGCTCCTGTGAAGCCACATGTTACTTTCGTGTTTTACAGATTCGAATGATAGAAGAATCAACAACATTTCTCTTTGTACGCGTTACGTTATACCGTGAGGCGTCAACGAGCTTCCCAGTCTTTTAGTAACGTGACTACATAAGACGACAATTATGACAACGACAGGAAACGCCAACCGCCCCAGCCACATATTACTTTCGGCCCTAAAACAAGGCATTGGAATAAGTTCAGCCGACGTCCAACTGGTGCCTGATATACGTCCACGACTGCTTCGGTGTTATAAACAAGACTCGCAAACTTTCCTTGAAGTCCTGTACGGCATCGAGCCTCCCATTAAATTCACTTTGGAAGAACAGAAAGACGGTTGCCTCCCATTCTTGGAAGCAGTCGTAAAGCGGGTTCCTAAAGGCTTCGGCTTCGGCGTGTACCAAAACCCAACCCACCTCGTTACAGAACTTGACAACACGTCAGACCATCCAGTAGCTCACAAGCCTGGTTCGTTCTTTCGTTCCCCGAGCCATTCGCACTTGTTCCCATGCAAGCATTCTAAAGGACAAATTCCAAACCATAAAACACGACCTCATCAGGAATGGGTACCCCGAAGACTTTACTAGGAAGACAACTAATTTCATCACGTATAACCAGCAGTCAAACAGTTAAGCCATCGATATCTCAGCGTCAACATGCAAGCCTGTGGCGGCACCGTACAATCGAGGTGTAAGCGAAGCACTAGCTCGTGCCTTCAGAAAACGTAGTGTACAGATCGCGCACGTGCTAGTAAGCAAGATTAAGGGTGGCTTTGTACATCTGAGAGATCCTCACCCTCGGCAACGTTTACCTGGTGTGATCTACAAGATCACATGCACCGACTGCGAATCGGTACACATTGGCGAAAGCGGAAATTTTTGAAGGCGTCTTAAACAGCACAAGAATGACGTCACCCAGGGTCCATCCAGTGACAAATGCACTTGCAGACCATGCCGAGAAGATGCACCATAAGATACACTAGAACAACTCGTGCATCATAGCACAGAAAAGAATTTTGCAACGAGGCTCAACCTCGCATCATGAATACTTCAGACAACGAGCAACACAATCAATAGCCCATCTGGCCCTCTAAATCGCGTGTACTACCGACCTTTACGTCATGCGATCAACGCAAATTAAAAACCTCATGCTTACGCCAGGTTCACACTTGTCGTAACTGTCGCAGAATCTTTAAGCAATGAAGTGTTTTGACGTCTAAGCCAACTGAACTGCGTGAAACGCTGTTTTTACGTCTTTAGCGCACAATATGGCTGTTAAATTGTTGGTAACCTGGTTTTACCTGACCAGGCGGTATACCGTCGAACTCTCGACTACTTCGTTGGTGCTAAGGTCTTCATTTTGTACCATCAATTTCATACGTATTGCGAATATATGAACGCGCGAAATATCTTGGGAACACAAGTTGCTCAAATTATAAGAAAGGTAAAAACGTATTCGCTAGGAAAAAACAAAGTCAAATTCTCTCGAATAAACCACGGGGAGCCAAAGTTTTTTTAAGATAATTCCAATTGTTAACAGCTTTTTTTCTCCATTTCAGAACGGCAGAGTCGTTCCCACTTGCCGGGCCACAAACGTTTGGGGTTGCCAGTATGATTGGCAAGACAGAACGAAATGTAAAGTAAGCAAGGATTCTGTTTCCACCTGAGATAACATTACGGGCTAAATGCATCGTTAAATTGTTACTTTCTATATAACTTTCCTTTAATACGTATCTCCATCTACTCCGATCACTAGCAAATTACCATGGGTCCTATATTCTGAATGCTACGCACCATCAAGTTCGCGACCTCATTAAACTGGCACCAATACCGACAGGTATGAAGGTATTGATTGATTATAGGGTTTAACGCGCCGACGCAACGCAGGTGATGGGGCGCGCCGTAGTGGAGGGCTCAAGATTAATTTTGACCACCTGGGGATCTTTAACGTGCGCCGAAATCTCGTACACACGGGCGTTTTTGCTTTTCGCCTCCATCAGAAAAGCGGCCGCCGCGGCCGGGAATTGAACCCGCGACCTCGTGAGGTATGAAGGTAGAATTCATGCTGTTGGCACTGCATAGTCTACAGCATGACTCAGCAGAGAAGTCACCATGCTCTCCATCGGTTGTTTTGAAATATTCTGGAGAGTATACTACACACAACTAAATTAGGAATAGACATATAGGGGCCCGAACGTGGGACAGGGGGCGCTGCTGCTGCTGATGATGATGATGCTTAGTGGCTTGCCCTTTGTAACGGGGTCGCGTTGCAAAGCGGCCTTAGTCGCAACGCCACTGTACAATCACCTCGCCAAAAAATACAAACTAAATAAACAATAATGTCAAAATAAAAAGCGAATCCTTTTACGACATTTTTGTGCTAGTCGGACTTCTTTGTACGCATGTCTTTCCAGATTGTCCTCTGCTCTTTTCCCACCAACATTCACACCTTCTTTTACTAACCTCTACTGCTGCCCAGTTCACTTTTACCCTGACCTTAAAGCCAAGGGCTTCCGGAAGCTGGATGGCTCCATCACTGAGGACTGGACGGATACTTTTGCACTCCGTTACAATATGTCGCATGGTTTCTGGTTCATTTCCGCAGCCTCCGCATAGTTCTTCCTGTACCGGCTCGCGGATAAGCGTTTTTGTCCGCAAGCAACCCGCTCGGGCTTCAAAAGGCAATTCACTCCCTTTGGTATTATCGAATAATTTTTCCTTTTAGATCTCCTGCTTCCCGATTCTGTAGATATCTAAGGACTTCTCCGCATCCATCCTCTTTTTCCAGGTAGTTCTTTTTGTTTCTTTCACTTCATTTTTTTGTTGCCTTGGTCGTTTCCCCTGCACTTCCAGGTTTCATATACTTTGTCTTGAGCCTTCTGGTTCTTTTCCTCCATTGTGTGTCCACGCTTTTCATGTAAAGATACCGTAACACTTTGGCCACCCATCTCTGATCATCCATATTTTGCCGTCGTCCTTCAGAACATATTTTGCTCTGTGCTTCTCTCACTTCGAAAGAAGCCCATCCCATGTCTCCCTGCACTGTCTCATTTGTTGTTTTACTGTGTGCTCCTAATGCCAATCGACCTACGGCCCTCTGATATACTTCTAGCCCTGATTGAATCTCTGATTTGACACACACTACTGCGCTTGAAAAGGTGAGTGCTGGTGGTGCCATTACTCCCTTTGAGATTCCTGTCAGTTCAGTGGCTTCCTCCCCACAGATATCTGTGAGCTGTTGGAGACACTGTATGCTATCTGCTAGTAGTACTGCCATCTCCATATATCAGTCCCGGGATATGCTGTTCCACTTCCTATCCTTTGGAGCTATAACACAGATTGAAACCTAATTTACTGCTTTCAAGCTTTCTTTCTAGTCTAGCCGTGTACAGCATGAACAGCAATGGCGGCAGAGGACAACCCTGCTTTCAACCTCTATTTGTGACTACCGGTTCCGTGAACTTTGCTCCTCCCAGGTAATTTGCACCTCGGTCTCATTGTATATTCCCTGCAACAGCTGTATAAAGTCCTGGCCTAATCCCTCCCGCTCAAGAAGGCTCCATAGAAGTTCTCCGTAGTATGCTCCATAGAAGTTCCGCGGGTAGAGCCGTTCAACAGCGCCACCCGCGGAAGAAAATCGCAACAATGGTATGCACTGCCAAGGCGCGAGGATGGGTAGAACGCGTGTTAGCATTTTTAAAAGTGCAACCGCTCGTTACGGTGATGATGTTGGTCATATAACACGCACATTTTTTTGCCAGAAGTTAAGTACGGGCGAAGCGCGTTCATTTTAGGTAATTATCTAATTTAGGTTAATTAATTAATCAACTAGTAGTAATTGACTGAGTTAAAAGTCAAATTGGTGTAAATAGGGGTGTGAGGTATCAAATTAAAGGTCTCGATCAGGGAAACCACGTGGGACAAATTCAAAATTGCTTCCTGGTTAGTCATCAGATAGTCACGTGAGTCATAGATTGGGTTAAATGTCATATTGATGCCACCAGGGCTTGTGAGGTATCAAATAAAAGGCCCCGATGAGGCAAATCATGGGGGACAAACAGAAAATTGCTTCCTGGTTACAGTCACGAGATAGTCATGTGAGTCATAGATTGGGTAAAAGTCATAATAATGCCACGAGGGTTTGTGAGGTATCAAATTAAAGGTTTCGGTGAGGGGAATCACGTGGAAGAAATAAAAAATCGCTTCCTGGTTGTAGTCATGAGATTGCGGCGTGAGTCACAAATTCGTTTAAAAGTCAAAATGGTGCCACTAGGGATTATGAGGTATAAAATTAAAGATCTCGATGAGGGGAATCACGTGGGATAAATTAGAAATCGCTTTCTCGTTATAGTCCTGAGATTGTCACGTGAGTCACGAATTGGTTTAAAAGTCAAAGTCGTGCCACTAGGGCTTGTGAGGTATCAAATAAAGATCTCTATGAGAGAATCACGTGGGACAAATGAAAAATGGCTGATGATAGTCATGAGATTCTAGTCC
>JABSTR010002390.1:0-81191 GCA_013339765.2 Haemaphysalis longicornis | reverse complement strand
CTTAAGAAAAGGAAGGTTTTGTGGGAGAGCGGGAAGTCTGAAAAAGGTCAGGCAAGAAGTAACCCTCAATTACGACAAACTTCCTCGAAACCGAGATACGTACAAATTGGGCGATGCAAAGAAGGTTAGGGTTAAAATCGCCAGCCAAAAAGGCCGCCACCCAATCCTTGACTCATGACTCCTGTTGATAAATAACTGCGAATTTTGAACTTGAACGTCCGTAGTATCATCAACAAAGCACAGAAATTAGAAGCGTTAATTTTAAGTTGCAATCCACACGTGGTTGTTCTAACAGAAACATGCTTTCGGCCTCAAATTTGCGATGAGGGCGTATTTCCGCCGTCATAACGGGCATATCGCCGAGATAGGGCTTCTAGAGGAGGCGGTGTTGCTATCCTTATCAGACACGACATGAAATCTTTTCTGTTACGTCGTATTCAAGACCACCAAAGTGTCATTATAAAAAAATTTTGGGGGGTCGATAATTTGCAGTTCTTGCAGTTTATCGTGCACCTGATTCATATCGTGCACCCGATTTCTTTCGGTCCCTTTACGATTACATGAACACGTGCAGTCGCGATAAGGCAATACTAACAGACTATTTCAACTTACCAGGTATAGATTGGAGCACTCCCTTTCGGAATACGAAAAACTATGAGTATCTGCCGTACTTAGTTGATAATATAATAAGCCAAAACATGCATCAAATTGTTACCGAATCGACAAGGGTGGAAGGCGCAAGTGCGTTCTTGATTGACCTGGCTTGACGAGATCAATCAAACTTTTTTTTCTGTAATGGTCGATCCTGGCCTTTCGGATCCCGACATGGTTTATTTTTCTTGTTCCGTACAGGCTGTCTGCACTACGCACCATGCTAAATCAACCACTGTAAAAAAAATTCGCGAGCTGTAGTGACAAGAGTGTTCTAGACCACCTCTATCTCTCCCTCAGCAGATTTGAGGGATGTGACCCTGAAGCATTGTGGAACAAATATTAAGAAATATGCCTATATTGTCTAGATTACTTTATCCCTGGCAATGTTAACAGAACGCGCAAATCAAATCCTTGGATCACAGAAATGTCTTGCACATGAAAGAAAACTAAAGCGGCTTAAACGCAAGGGTGCTCCACACAGTGTTATTCATTCTGCCCGTTCACACTGAACGAGGCTGTGAGGATTGCTAAATGTAATACTTTCAGGATACTCTACCCAACTTTATTACGTCTGCCCAACAAAGATTCTGGAACTTTTTGAGCCAATTAGGGCCAATAGTGCTGAGCAAATAACACACGAAGGAGCAACTATTGTCGACAAGAAAACCATTGCCAATAATTTCAATTTGTACTTCCATAACGTTTTTCCGCCTCCTACGAGCCAGTACAACGAGTTTATCGAAGTAATGACGACGTTCGAGATATTGTATCGTTACCCGGTATGTTTCGTTGCTCCTGAGTTGCTCCTGAATTCGACCGGCCCTGATGAAATCCCTAACACGTTTTTACGACGGTATGCCGAGATGTTATCGGAATTTTTTATGATCATTTTCCGCGCTTCCATCTGTTCTCACCGCTTGCTTCGTTTTGGTAAGTGGGACGCATTGCTCCGGTGCACAAAAAGGGTTACAAAGATTTGGTGCCAAACTATCGTCCAATTTCTATAACGCCTTGTTCTTGCAAAGTACTTGAACACATTATAGCTAAATTTATTATAACATTCCTTAATGAAAATAACATACTTCCGGATGTTCAGCATGGTTTCAGAAAAGGTTTTTCCACAGAGACTCAGTTAATCTCTGTTGAACACAGTGTTTCACAAATTTTAGATAAGGCAGGTCCAGTTGATGTCACCTTTCTGGATTTCACAAAGGCATTTTATC
Source organism: Haemaphysalis longicornis (assembly GCA_013339765.2). Taxonomy (NCBI): domain Eukaryota; kingdom Metazoa; phylum Arthropoda; class Arachnida; order Ixodida; family Ixodidae; genus Haemaphysalis; species Haemaphysalis longicornis. The sequence goes on along the minus strand of JABSTR010002390.1, from coordinate 79,314 downwards.
TTGTTCCTCATGATAAGCTTATTCAGAAACTGGAATCAATTGGCCTTCCTGAATTTATAATTTCCTGTATTCCTTCCTACTTGTGCGACCGTGTTCAGTTTGTGAGCGAGAGAGAATAGTCTTTAATGACACTGGTGAGGTTTGCCTGGCCAAGGCGCCTAGCTTGCTACACCAAGTGTGTGAAAAAATGAAAACGATGAAGAGATGATGATCATGCATGTGATGCAAATGATGCGCTCATTAATAGAGTCCTGTTTAAAGAGTCTGATCAAGTCCTGTGCTTCACACGAAAGACAATAGAGCTTTTGTCGCTCGAGACGCTCGTTTAGAGTTCGACCAAGGGCCTAGCACGTCACTTAGAGTTAGTCCTCTAGAAAGCGGAAGACCCAAGGACACTAAAAGGGACGTTCTAGCTGCTCTATACCGCGTACACTCACATAAGACGCGGTTAAGCATCACCGGTAATTGTTCTGATCCGCTTCCTGTTACTTCTGGGGTTCCCCAAGGGAGTGTTCTCCGGCCTTTATTATTTTTAATCTATACTAATGACGTTGTTCATACGGTTTCCGCACCGGTTCAGATCAGACTGTTTGCTGATGATTGTGTGTTGTTTAATGAAATCACTTCCCCTAATGACCAGGTCTTGTTAAACACTAACCTCAATAACATCTTTGCATGGTGCAGCAATAGAAGATGAAGTTAAACAGACAAGACCGTCTTTATGCGAGTAAGTACAAAAACGCTATTTTACCATTCACATATCAATCTGGTACCCAGGCACTAGCTGAGGTTGTTGAGTATAAGTACCTCGGTGTCACTTTAACCAACAACCTCAGCTGGAATAAGCACATTTCGAATGTTTGCGCGTTCTTTTTTCGTAAACTTGGTTTTTTGAGACACAAACTGAAGCATTCTCCTTTTACTTTAAAAAACTAGCTTATTTGAATGTTATACGAACCACGTTGTTATATTCATCAATCGTCTGGGACCTATACACAAAAAGAAATATCGAGGCTCTTGAACTAATCCAACGCAAAGCAGTCCGTTTTATTTACTCCAAGAACTGACTCCGCCTCAAACCTTAACAAAGAAAACAGTATTATGACACTTGAAAAACGTCGTCAAATTCACAGGCTCAAATTTCTTTTTCTTTTGAATAACAGCCAGCTGTCAGTAAACCGTGATTTGTATCTAAACCGCTTAGGACAAGACAAACACGGCATCGGCAGACTCGTTCATTGACACCGTATTTCGCCAGAACTAACATTTTCAAATACTCATACTTTCCTCGGACCATAAACGACTGGAACGGCCTACCTCAGTCGTTAACCGCTCTAGAGAATCTCTTGATCATATTGAACCGTGACCATGGCTTGTACTTATGCATTTTGTTCTTGCTGATGTATACACCTTTGTGTAGTGTTACATTCTTGCCCCTCCTGCTGGGGCCCTTAAATGGGCCTACAGTATTCTGTAAATAAATAAATAAATAAAATACACTTCCTGAACATATGATCCGATTCTGGCTCTTGCGTAACAAGAAAGTATGATATGCATTGACCAGTTTCAGCGCTGCGATGTGTACCATATGTGTGTTTCCATGCATACACTCAATCGATATGTCATACATCAACCAGTGCAGATAACTTTTTATGGTACCGACCCCTAAGTAACCCTTCAAACATTCTTCATTGCCTGTGTTATGAATTGGGCATCAATTGATGTGCTGTCATTGTGATTTACATTACTAATGTGTGTGTAGACATTGCACGTGTTGAGTTGTGAACAGCGCTGCGGCAAACAGCAGCCTACTATTCGACTTCGCATCCACGATGTTGAGCACTGCTGGAGCAGCGAGCTTCTCGCTCCAGCAGCCACTTGTGACGCAACAGAGAGAATGGGTGAAATGCTGATGTCTTTTCCACCCTGAATTATCTATTTCCAATTTACAGTACGTGCATGCAGATGACTATTGCAGCAACAGCTTCTTACTTAAGTGGCATAAACACACGGCGAGCAGTGCCTATATAGCTTCAATAAAGCACATCTCTGATGAAAGAGTTTGATTTAGTGAACAATATGCATCCGCGTGTGTAGAAAACGCTGAAAGGTGGGTTATTTGATTTCAGTGCTGCGTTTCGTGTCTTCACAGGCATTGTTACAGCTGGTCATACCGGTGAAATCTAGCTAATTAAATGTCACTATCGCGAAGCACAGCTTATTCACGAAGCATGAGCGAGACAATGAAATTGAACTTACAGTGGTAATACTCATGGGGAATCTTTATTGCCATAGATAATGCAAACTCAAAGCACATCCCTATTCGTATTGAATTCACAAAGGGTATTGTCCGCAACAACAACTTAAACCACTGCAACAAAAAACAGGCGACGAAAACATACCAGTTGCAATTAACACATTTAACAATGGAATCTCAGCGCAACCGAGAATCAAAATAGAAAAGGTGGCATATTAAACCACGTCACGCAGCTAAGCTACAGCTCGTACGCATTCACGGTCAAAAAAGCGCGAAAGTTCATCTTCGCATATTTGGCGACTTGAACATAATTTATGCGAATATGCTTGATCCCGGCATGGACTTGGGACGCATGGCTCCACATATGCTCTAACGAAATGGAGCGCGCGACATCGCTTTGTTGGCGTTTCGCCCCGTGCATAAACTCTCCATGGCGTTAACGTCGTGCGCTATGCACAACAGTAATATTTACAACTGACTGGCGTATCTACGAGAAATAAACAAGGAGTTAGCGGCCCCAGTCGCAGTCACTGGTGCGATAACCTGGGTAGTTTGACGCAGGAGGGGAAAATGGTAGAACGAGAAGCACTTCACGCTCAAGACCAAACGCCCGCACAGGATGATGACGACGACCGCTTTGTATCACACAGCGTACACAGATTCCAATACCTGCAGCGGCGGCTGCAGAAGAAAAAACAACATAGCGATTGTCGTTGCCGAGCATGTTAAGAACTGTGCACACAACACGCAAACAAGGAATGCGACTGAACTGCACTAAAATCACCCTCAGAGAGCCCGACGACGCCAATGGATTGATGAGAACAGCGGAGACGGCCATTTTGGTAGAAGTCTGTAAGCGCGGAAGAACACGCTGTGATTTCTTCAGTGAGCGCGGCGTGGAGGCGGTCTACAGCGACGTCACGTTGATACGGCGACACCATTGGCTGGATGGGGGTCCTTTGATGAGGAAAAGCCGCATTTTTCTTGAGTTGTATCCGAGTATAACAGGCTCGAGCAGGGCACAGGGCGAAGCACGCCGACAGAAAGTACGCCATGCGCAAGCAATGCGGCTCCATTGTAATGAAAAAGCAAGTGTCTGCTGACCTGTAAGGTAGTTGTTTAAGTGAAGTGCTTTGGGCAAAAATGCATGGTGGGCGTCACCTTTTTTTTTCCAGTCCGTGGGTTCTGCGTCTACAACGTCTTTCGAGGTGCGTCGTCTGCTTCTCGCGGGAATCGGCAAAGGGATGCGCTGCTTTTCTTCCATAGTGCCGACATAGAGAAGGGTGCGCAATAAAACTTCTTACACGTCCAATTTTTCGTCTTTTGGTCCTCTTTCGGTGGTGTCACGACAACTACGCAGTTAGGGCGATAAACAAGCGTGCTGCGCCACGGGAAAGTCCGCAACCGGACCTGATTAGCACGATTCTCGCGACGGCCGCCAGGTGGCGAGCACAAACACGGAGTCGACAAATTGGTTAAAACATCTGGCAATTGAAACGTTCTTCTTGGCGGCCGCTGGATGGCGCTAGTCATCCATACTTGGTAAGGTCCCTGAAATTACTAAGGTAGCGCCATCTTTAGATCTCGCCGCCTTTCGCCCCTTTCCTCCTTCGTTTTTTTTGCCATTTTCTTTTTCGCCGGCGAACGCCGCGCGCCATTGGCCAACGGGCAGTGACGTAGTACCTCGTCCCACGGCCGGGCTGGAGGAGCGCGGGCGCGCACTTTCATACGCCTGCGCTTCGGGTATAGTCCCACCTTTGACCGCCGCTAGTTCGTGTCGCTGCGGACCAACCCTCGCCGGTTGACCGACAGCACGGGCGGGGTAGGTAGCGGCGGCGCGCGCTAACGCACTTGTTCCACGCTCTAGCCCTGCCGTGGCTACACGCGTCAGACAGCTGTCCGTGTAAATTTACACGTGCGTCATTAAAATAGGCGACGCCTCCCCCCTTCTGAATTTTTGGTTTAATTGGGTCCAACAGCCTAACATTATCACTCGAAGCGCCTAATCAAAAAATTGAAAGAAACATTTTAACTCGGGGCACATGAAGAAAAATATGCGAGGCCTTCATATCTTATTAGCGACTGTATTATATGAAAATGGTGAGACAGGCAAATAAACACGGGCACGTTCCGTGACTGAAATATCATTTCTTATTTTTTTTTATTTTCCTTTCGGATGATGTCTTGGTTTGCACACGCACAGGGCACGACCAGTGACGCGAATGATTCCCGTCGAGAGGAGATAGGGTGATCGCTTAGCTAAACGTGTTTCTGCTATTCACGCTCCGGTCGGGCTGAGCGGACCGCCGGCAGCGAAGCGCACTGTCAAAAACCACAGCTGCTCGGCCAGAGGCGATGCGTCGACTAACAGAAAGGCGGGTTGGAAGGGCAGAGGGTTGGTTCGAAGCGCCCCCACTGTAAGAATCTGCTGTATTGGTTCCTTCTTGGGTGCGCAGGCCGTATGAAAGTGCGCGCTCGCCGCTGCTCCAGTCCGGCCGTGCTCGTCCCCGCGTTGTTTGTTTTTTCTTCTCTTCGCCGCCACTCTCCATTTAAATTCGCCATTTTAGGCTCAGCTGCCTCGGAGCAGGCCTTATCGAAGCCGCCAGCGTATAACAACCGATAACAACCGAAGAGTCAGCTGCTCGTTTCAAACAAGTGTTGCGTCGGCGTCACTTTATGTAGCTTCGCGATGCCGAGTTGTTGTGCCTTCGGCTGCTCGAATAAGCTCAGTGCAGTCACGGCCAGCTCGGCTGTAGCAAGCTGTAATTTATCAAAACCCACACATGAATCAATGTTAGCTGTACAGCATAAAAAGGATTCACAATTGCGCTTGTTAGCGCGCTTCTGGCCTTGGAATACGGTAGTTATTATAGAACTGGGCACTACAGCTAATTGTAAGCTGAGCGCATTCTTTAACTGCGCGTTCTTTGTGCCAGCCTTTTCCAGATATGCCCGACAGGGCCTTACTCGAAGTAATTGTGAACGCCAATCGCACGAACATTGCTATGCCAGGGACGCACTGCCAAAAGTACAGCCGTCATGGGCGAGGCCAACGAGGAGACGCGAGAACTTTGACCCTGACAGCAGCCTATAACGACGTAAAGGTGACATATATTTTGCAACAGCGTCAAAGCACCGGAAAGTGCACGGAATAAAGGTGGCATGAATGTCAGTAGCTAATGCGGGACGCATACTGAGCGCTGCCTAATGATCTACAACTAACGCAAAAAACGCGAACGCAAAAAAGCCAGCGCAGCGCTCGAACTGCCGCGAACCAAGGTCACCGCGAACCATGCGCAAGCCCTCTGTGCAGCGCTTGCACGACCACAACTTAATCACGAAAATGCAAGAACGGAATTACTGTAACAGAGCAATTTGAAACGTCCACGTTCGATCCTTTCGCGTTCACGAACTATCCTGAGAATGCCGCACACGTAAACAAACACCGCGCTGTCCGTACGCGCCAGCGGCATCCATCCCGCAAATATCCCCTTCTACACAAAAATATACAACAAAACAGCCTCACTTTAGGGTGTGTTAGTAATACGGGGCTCTAGAAATACTATGTAACAGAGCAGTTTGAAACGTCCACGTTCGATCCTTTCGCGTTCACGAACTATCCTGAGCATGCCGCACACGTAAACAAACACCGCGCTGTTCGTATGCGCCCGCGGCATCCACCCCGCAAATATCCCCTTCTAACAACCGGGGGTGGAAATATACAACAAAACAGCCTCACTTAATGCGTGTTGGTAAAACGTTGGGGCTCTAGAAATACTATTAATGCTACCAAAGAGCGATTGCGGCGCGAAAACAAGATCTACCAAACTGCACGAAAAACTGCAGCGAGCGGCCCGAAGCGTTGCGAGGGCGTCTGCTCTGAGGAAGCCAACAAACATGGCGGCCCCGCCGCGGAGTTAAAGGGACCGCGGCGCCGCGGGTGAGGGGAGAGAAAAAGAGGAGGGCAGCGAATAAAAATTTGAAAAGGAGGGAGCATTGGCGGTACCTTAGTAATTTTAGGGACCTTAATACTTGGGCGGCGGCACCGCTTTTCGAGAAAGCATGGGAGCTGCGCCCGAGGGATTGGTTCGACGCCAACATTCGTGGGGCCTAAAAAGGACAATATGCTTTTCACCAACAAAGCATCAGTACTGATACCTGTTCCACGAAGGAACATTTGGCTGGCGCCTCGTACGCGTGGTCAAATCCCCCTCCCCCCCCCCCCCCCCCCCCCTACCAGAGAGTGTTAATTCCGTGCAGTGCACGTCGCAGCTATTGTGCTCGCGAGACCGGCTACCGCCTTCACGACCGTCCGCCTTGTGGCCCTAAGACGGGCGTCGTGATAACCGTGCTGTATTCACGAAGCTGGAAAACAAAATCAGGCGTCGTGAAATTGCCGTACTCGCTCGCCAACACGCCCCGGCAGCCTACGCATCGACCGGGTGCTGGCGGAGTTGTGCTGGAAGAAAAGGAGGCAAGAGATGAGGATGCACGAGGTGCACTTAAACAAATGAGAATTTACAAAGTGGAGGAGAGAGAAAATAATATGCAAGGGCAAGAAGCAATGAGAGAGTTCGGGCCGCGCGCCGGCGAGCGAGTACGGCAATTTTCACGACGCCTGAATTTGTTGCCGTGCTTCCCGACGACGGCACGCATATCCTACCGGGATATGTATGTTGCCTACCGGAAATTTACGAGATGGATGTGGGGACGGCTGAGCGAAGGTGAGAGAAAAGTAATTCCGTCCTGTGCGGTGTCCCTTATAAGGAAGATGTTCCCGTCGGAGCAGTACCGTGGGTTCAAATACCCTGACCTGTAAGAACCACAAATGTACAGCCGGCAGCAGCGGCGAGGTCAGCGCCTTATCACAGTAGAAAGTGGCGGAATTGGCACAGATAGTTAGTATTCGCAGAACGATCCCACCAGCTAGGGCAACCGCCATCTCGCAAGCAGGACACAACCCGTGTCTGCTGGTAATGCCGGTTTCAGACTGTTTTCGCAACTGTCGTAATATCTTTAAATGATGCATGTAAGTGTAATCAAATGATGCATTTGATGTCTCAGCCTACCGAACTGTGTGAAACACCGTTTTTTTAGGTCCATAGCGCACAATATGGCTGTTACATCGGTAGTCTGAACATAGCCTAATCAGCTGCTTGTATTCATTTCCGTGAACAAGGCACATGTGAAATATCGCTAGCAGACAACGGTTGCACTAGCTGGCGGTATTGTTCTTCAAATGCCACCTATCCTCGCTCTTTTCGCCACTTTCTCCTGTGATAACGTGCCGACCAGTCATGGGCACATTACCATTAAAAAGCTAGTGTTACGTTTACCCAAGCCAAAAAACTAGCTTTGTTGCAGTTACAGTTTACAGAAGTAACTTGTTACAGTTACTGTAAAAAAGTAATGGCATGACTTTTTCGTTACTGTATCAAATTAAGTACTAGATCAAAAACAAAATCACAGCGTTTGTTTAAAAAGCATGTACGAAGGTATGCAGGTAGTCAAAATTGCATGTGGTAAAACTCTAGACAAAGGGAACTTAAAAAGGAGACACACTCAAGTCCTTCAATCCTCTTATTAGTGACATCCTGTCCTAAACTGCGATGGGAGCCGCGTTGTGGAATGGTAAAAAGTGGGCAGGATACGGCAAAGAAGAAAGTCTGAAAAAGTGTAAAACGCAATCGGTATGTTAACCTAAATCTAATGTTCCTGTAGGATAATTTTTTACAGAAGAAAGTACTGTAACGGAATTTTAAGTTGCAGTTACCGTGTAAAAAAAAGTAACAATGTTAGTTACAAGTTCCTCCAACTAACTAGTTACAGTCAAGTTCCTGAAAAAAGCAACTTGTTACTGGTAACGTGTTGCTGCCCAAGACAGGCGCCGACCCACCTGTCGAATGTACCTTGAAGGGACACGTGCAAGTGCACTTGCAATACATTTTTGCACCAAGCAATGTTTTGCAGTTCTTTGAATAGAACTAGGCAGAAAATTGAACACGCTAGTAATTTAGTTGTAGAAAGCACCTTCTTCACGCATTTACGGAATTTTCATTTGGCTTTTAAACGCTTGCCTGCTTCTTTTCAATAAATATTTGAAATATAATAAGAACGGAACTTACACACACAATGGGAAATGTTTCAATTGGTAGCAATGCTGTCCAACGTCAAAGCAAAATCATGGGCAAGTTTTCAACATTTTATTCAGCACTGCAAAACAAGAAAATTATAAAAAAGATGCACACAACAAAAGCAAAGAATTTGCGACTGCCAATTTACCATGCTACTCATGATGTGAAGCTCAAGCTGACTTCTGCCATAGAATCTGTTATACGGCTATTATCATTTTTAGCCATAATTAGGCCTTTGTTTCACACATGTCCCAACAGGATGCACAACTCCACAATCTATGGCCAACAGATGTAATAGGTATCAGATGAGCAATGAAAGAAAATACGGTTTAAAAAAGACTAAGTGGCTTATTGTTGCCCACATTCTGGTAAGTGCATCTAACTTGGTAGACAAGCTCATGTTTACAATCACAAAAAACACACAGCATTGACATAATTGAGACTAAAGGGCATGTGGTCTCGATGTAAGCAAAGGCAGGGCACACAACTGCCACCCCACTTTGTGTGTGTGTAATTTTTTTGCACTACGCTTCCAATGAGCTTTCTTGTCTTTTTGCCCACCTGCACAAGCAACATGTTATCTGGCACAGCCATACACAACAATCTAGGGAAGCTTTTCCTTGTTTTTGTTTCTGGTGGCCAAGCATGCAAGACTGAATAGCTGTGAACACCAAAAAAACCTGTCATTCATGTCCGAAGTATGTTTTGTCTTGAGAAACGAAGTATGTTTTACGAGAGATGGTGCGTGCTACTTTGAGAAACATGACGACGGACTTTGTACAATTTCGTTTTTTACGAGAGATGGTGCGTGCAATACTTTGAGAAACATGAAGACCGACTTTGTACAATTTCGATTTTTTGACGAGATGGTGCGTGCAAAAGTGAAGTTCTAGATTCTGCGGCCACTGCATGTAGCTTCCTAAGAACTCCATGCACCATTGCAACCTATTCAAATCCAGGATAACACGCCAACATTCAAGGGTGTAAGGGGACATGGTAACAGGCATCTTGCAAGGGACACTTGAGGGAGCAGTAACCATTGCAGCCATCTCTTTTCACCTGTGCGCATCGTACACATGCAAAACTCTCCCAGGAGGAGTTCAGGACCTAGTACGGGATGTGTGCAACTACTTTCTGTTGCTAAAACAGACATCTAGCTACAAGGAATTTCAAGTGCTAGCAGATGTGAAACACGCACCTTGTTTCATCTAAGCAAAACACAGTGGCTATTACTCAGAACGTTGTAACACACCTTTTCGAGCATATGGCAGTGCTGATTTTGTTTCTCAAAAAAGCAGCTACCAAGGACCGCCTGCTTTCAGCCGAGACAACTGGACAAACTTGACGGACCATTCAACGAACTTATACGTGGAGTTTTCCGAGTACATGCGTTCCCTCTTTATGGACCTGAACAAAGAAATGCAGTGATAAAAGACAAGGATTCATTGCTGCACGAGAAGGTGTCTGGTGTGCCAAGATGTATTCTAGAGTTTTACATCGAGCCCGACGTTGCTGGCTGACATACAATTTAGGAACCCCACGAAGTTCGTCCTATTAGAACAAGCTTACATCTGTGTGAAACCTACAGCTGCCCTATCAAGTTCCATGCATGGCCTCTACAGAGGTGGTCTACTAAGGTGGTCGTCAGCAAGTGCGTTCCGTCCATTGCTCCACTTGCTTCGCCCTTTCAACTGCTAGTTCTCGAAAATGCAGTGAGCTATTTGGATAGGGAATAAAGACTGTTCCAAAGCCTGGACATGAGCCAGCATGCTGATATGAGTGCAAGCTAAGTCTGGAACAGGCGACGCGACTCCAAAATTGCTTCTGAATTCCTGGATAGAATTCCCAGCCGCTGCAGCCGCTTTTGATGGAGGCGAAAGCAAAAACGCTCATGTGTTGAGATTTTGGTGTAGGCTAGCGATCCCCAGGCTATATTTAACATGCTTCTGATTTCAAATGAGTGAGCAGAGCCGACAGAGCCTTGCAACACTATGGCTGCCACAGTCTCTGGGCAAAGTTACAAAGTATTGTATGCTGCTTTTGAAAGGACAGTAAAGTAACCAGAAAGTAGATGCAGAAATGTGCAGGCTATGAATTGAAAAATCTACCATAGCAGCCCGCAACCTTAAAGCTTTCACACTTTGGGGTCTTAACGCCACCAAAAAGAACATCCTTTTTCCCCACTTCTTGCAATGCATGTAGGATGCTACAAACTAGTGGCAGGGTTGGCGCGAAAACGTGTGCACCGCTCAGCTGCAACACCTTTGTCTCAGGCCTGTTGGGCAGCTGCTGGCTCATCGGCAGAGGAATATGGCTCCTGTCCTTCCTTGTGTTGGCCTCCTTGAAAGAAGGGCACTCGGAGCACACATGTAGCATTTCTGCCATGAGTACTTTCACGTACCCTGCATGAAAAAAAAATTCCTGTCAAGTCTTGTCCATTCACTTTTCAGCCACATACCATAGGTGGGCTTCGTTTTCACAGGGCAGGCAACCTCTTGCCGATTGTTGGTCCTCAACCATTTTCCTTGTGTACCTCGGTTCGCCCTCCTTGGTCACTGCTTGCGGACGGCCTGCATTCTCATTTTGATGGAGGGCTGCAAGCTCCGTTCTGGAAATCAAAACACATTTTAAATGGTGGTTGCCTCCTGTAAAACTTCATTGCTCCCCTTGTATGACACGGGCAGTACTGCCAAACTGGTGATGTTAGGTTTTGCTTGGTACATACCGTGCACGCATGGCTTCAGGAGTGAATGCCACAGACTTAGGGGCAAACGTGATAACGAAGGGCTGTGGTATGACTCAAGGCCGTATGTCTGGCCAAGGGACGAGAGTTGCTCCAGTTCCTTCAGCAAGGTTCACTCCGTGGCAATAGTTAAGCCAGCCGTGATAGGAAGGGGTGCCTACAGATTTTCCATTCATACTTAGTTACCCTGCCATGCTTTCAGCATAGTTGATATGCACGTACCTGGTAAGAGACACTTGCCATCTGGAATGTCGTCGTGGACACACCTGGGGTAGGTTTCCCCATGGTCACTGTGCACAGTGATAACGTGGTTCAGCATGCCTTAAGGATCGTCTAATCCACTATTAAAACCATGCAGTGTATAATGTGAAAAACAGGAAACAAGTACATGTGCAAAAGCACATAACCTGCATGATTAAAAATGGGCAGGCACTATTTACCAGCTAAGCATGCAGAGAAACGATGAGGATGAGCGTAACGATCATCTACCTTATCATGCAAGTAGGCCAAAGACTGCAAATACATACTTCTGCGAACATGCACACAAGCAAGTGGGTGGGAGAAAGCAGGAAAGACAGGGTGCAAAAATAAATTTTGTGCAGGCACTTTCTTTTTGTTTATACAGCTAAGGACCTACTTGTTTGCGAAACAGCAAAAGAAAAGTGCGGGTCAACTGGGATGTGTTGTTTTACAGGGCCCGCTTGCTCGAAGCCAAATAAGAGTCTTATTTGCAGTCTTATTCGGGGTCTTATGTTCCCTAGGCTATAAGACGCTTTCTGGAAACTTATAAGACAGCGAATAAGACTATAAATAAGAACGCAATAAGACTGTGAATAAGCCTGCTCCGAGCAGTCTTATTTACAGTCTTATGCTGACGTGGTAGGCGATTTCATCATAAAGATCGACCTCCATACCATGAAAAACGAGTGCAGTAGCCTTAGAAGTAGTGAACGATAGCGAGCGGTGGCCATTCGACCGTCTGTTTGGAACAAATAAATGCCTGTTCCGAGGAGATCGATGCCGTTGGAAACGCCGTCGGAAGAGAGGGTGGAAAGGGACAGACAACGCCGGCGCCGGAAGCCGCAAGGCATTCATACTTTGATGTGGCGCCGATGGCTGCAGCACATCGAAGAGCTCTGGCTGCAGCCGACCGCCGTTTTCAACTTTCGCTGTGCGCTATGGGCGTGTGCTTGTTTTTCCCGGGTGGCGCGGCTTTTTTCTCGCTCTCGTCAAACAAAGATGGACAGGAATGGTAGTCTGCACCTCGATAGTAGTCCTGAGCAGACATCGGGAGGCCAAGTCTGCTTGTGATCGTCTGCTTGTCGGCTGTCGCCGCAGTAGCTACGATAAGGCGGCACGGAAAGGACGGAACAAATGTATTGTTTTATAAAATCATGCCCATTAACTCAGGAACAACAAATAGGCGTTCACAATAGAACTGCAATGTGACAACAAAATTACACACAACAGCAGAACGCTAGCAGCCTGTAGTATTTATGCCCGTGAGCGTCAAATAAAATCGCGTTTTCAACGAGAAGCTGCGCAGACTTCGCTGACTTCGCGTCTTTCCATACTTCTCTTCGAAAGTGGCGGGCCGTGGTTTGGTTACGAAGCTTGATTGTTTGGGTTTGTACTTTGATTGCACATTCTGCTTGAGCAATTGGGATCCGGAGGCGGCACGTAAAAGCAGCATGCATAATATCAACATTCGGCTACATTCTACAGCGCGATTGTTTACAGCTGCAGCCCTCGCTAAGCGTGCTGCCGGCTAGGCAGCGGGTTGTTGCGATCGTGTCACCGTTTCAGGCGGCGTGAGCCGCTGGAGTGCTCGTTGCATCCGAGTCTACGACGATGAACCCGAAGCCAATTCGCAACTTTCTAATTCACGGTGAGATCAAAAGCACGACTCGTGTTGCGACAACGTGAGACAACGTCGCTGCTTTTTGCGTCAGCCCAGTGGGTTTCTCGGGCCCACGCTTCGAGCAGACGATCTTTATGACTTCGTTTACGCGGCCGGGCGACCGGCCGGGCACTTTATTGTACACAGGTCAAAGGCAAGCACACCAGCACTTCATTGCAAAGCAAGGATGAAGAGCATGCATACATGTGACATTTACAATTGGGTGCTGTTTGTTAGCTGGTACTAGGGCATTTAAAGAACACCTCTAGTTTAGTTAGACACAGCACGATTTTAGGCTAAGAGGACTCACTTTTCCACATGGCAACCAGCAACAGGCCATCTCCTTTGCTAACTGCCACGCACCAGTAGTGGTGGTCAACGACAGGCTGGACCCATTCTTGAAGTTCTGCAAACTCGGCCCGCTTGCTTACTGCCACCAGCTTTTTCTTGATCCCTGCATTTCAATTGGTTATTCAAAAATCGTCCACATTCATCAAAAATATCATTTATGCAGGCTAGTGAAGCAGCAGCTTGTGAATTTTTAAGCAGAAGCCTTCATGAATTGCCAATGTTTACGGCAGAGTCAAAAGATTAGCAAAACCACTTGCTAGCACTAGTTGTCTCAGGAGTTAACAAACCTATTTTTATTGGCCTCTCAAAATGACCGCACCAAACAAATACTTTAGACCTCTATGGTTAAATGCACAAAATGAAATGCCTTTAAAATCTACAATTCTGTACTGGCATCAGGGTTCGCGTTCTCCCCAGATATTTTCATAGCAGTGAACGTTTTGAATATGAAAAGGTTGCAAGTTTAAGAACCGCAAATTTTCGTCCCAACAATTGAGCTCTGGTCAAATACCGCGTACTGTGGTGCCACGGCATGGAGAACAGGGGCAGCTCCTAAACAACATACAGCAGCTACAAGCACTCCAAGATTTGCATGCAGCTGGCAATCTCAGACTTCAAAGCCACTTGTTCAGACTCCTCCTTATGTAACTGGGTGGTGGTGGCAGGTGCGGTTCGCTGCTGGTGGCGTTGCTCTTGCACAGTGGTCTTTTTTAGTACCTTAGGCACGCATTTCAAATGGGTCCGTCAGAGCGCTGGGTGGCCTATCGAAGGGAGTGGCTGGTGAAACGGAGCAGTGGGTGTTGTTTTCACCACCGCCCATCGTGGGGAGAACCCCGACTGGCATGAACAGGCAAGAAAAATCACACATGGGCTGAGCAAACCGTGAGGATTGCCTCTACTGCAGTGATAACAGTAGCGATTTTTACTACCTAAAAGTACTCGGAAAAAAAGGCATTTCCTTGTTAACAGCCCAACCATGCCGCTCGGTTGCTATTTGTAACACAGACGTGCACCACGTTCCTAAAAAAAATTACCAAAGCCTTTCATTATACTTTATGGAAATAGAGAAAGCTTTTTAAGGGAGTTTTTGTTTTAAATAATGCAGCTTGAAGTGTAGTATGCAAATTGAGAAAAAAACATATTCCGAGTAGAAACACCACACACGCACAGGGTGGCGTCACAACCCTAGTCCTAACAGTTCTATCCTAAAAGTGTCTGCTGCTACAGAAACCACTTAGTAGTGGGACAACAAATTACTTGCATGCACCCTAGTTTTTCTTTTACTGCAAAACTGTTTCCCCCTACTACTCGAAAGCAATTTTTAGGAGGTTCAGTCTATCATCAGGTATTAAGCAACCTGAATTCCTATGTATACCGTATTTACTAAATGTGGTCTGTACGGCATTCTCGAACATATACGAGAATGAGTCGTGACCAGTTCTGTTTTTCAAGGCAGGACACTCCATTGAAGATGGTCGAGGTCAGTGACTTGTTGGCGTCAGGTGATTCGCATTTTGTGCAAGTACCGCCGCCGGAGTGATGACGAAAGCGTGCCATGATGTGCGGCGTTACGGCAGTGTTCTTCCGAATGCATCGGAGTGTGACCGATTGCCCAGCGTTTAGCCGGATAGGATAGGGTCATCCTCTTCATAGACGAAGTCGAAGCGAAACTGCACGAAGCTCCCAAAATGTGCTGGCAATACGTCGCAGTCATACTCTTGTTTGCTTCCTCTTCGACTTGTCGGACATAACACTCCAAAGATGGAGGTGTCGCCTGTTGAGAGCGGGGAAGACGTTTGTCGGTCGCGACGGAGGTTTATGGCCATTATCGTTGCAAAGCATCTCCCGGCTGCCATTGGTGCCGTCCTCGTTGCCGGCATCCCGTTATGGCCACGGACCCAGCGAATTGTAATTATGCGGCGATTTCGAAGATCTCTTGCGACTGCACGTTCTGACGCCACATGGAAAAATTTTGACCCGCAAGTAGCTTGCCTTTGTACTGCCTAATCAGCAAGGAATTGTTCGCGAAAAAATTCCAAAACCCTATTTTACGCTACTGCAAAACTGTTTCCCCCTACTATTTGAAAAATTTTTGGAAAAAAAGTGCGATCACATACGCGAGTAAATACCTAAGTACCTGTAGAACCCCAAGTGTTTTGTCTAACTGCACGTAGACAACACAAAGCAACATAACTTGTTAACATGGTATGCAAATTTCAGTGACTTACCCTTTGCAACGTGCCACACATCAAACTTGTGTAGCACGTCGGGCTCCTTAGTCCGCATGTGCTTTTTGATGGCGGCATGCCTATCTGTTGTCAAGGAGGCCACCTCGACCCCGTTTTCCCGCAGCTCTCCCAAGCCTTTGACGCAGCCAAACTTTTCCATTGCATTGCTGGTCTTGACTTGATCATTCTTAAAAAAAGACAGAGATAATTATATTTACAAAGTTGTTTTTTTTGCAATACTAAACAAGACTCACAATTTTGGTTTAAAGAAAGGATAAGCTCAGGGAAGAAGCACTTACCTCTCCCACCTGGACCTGAACAAAATGAACGATCTTGTCCGATGACGTATCCATGAAGCTGTAGGTGAGGTACTTCGCAGAAAAGCCCGGCGAATCGCATCTGCCATCTCCAGCCAAGTTTGCTGCCCCATTCAGGTTCTTCAGCACACCTTTTTGATGAGCAGCCCATACGTGGTAACCAAACACGTTTTACTTAAATATCAGCTCTGCCTCCAAATTCACTGTTCACACACATCTGTGCAGATTGGAATTCTTAACTCAGAAAGCTGCACTTGCACGATGTAACGTGCCCTATGATAAACTACAGCAAATCAGAATTTTTTGTGAACTTACATGCACTGATCACTTCTTGCAGCCAAACTATACAGACCCTCCTGAGGGGCACTATTATGAACAATACAATGACGTTTGTTTCATGCATTTCCTTGCAACCTATTTGCAGGACGTGTACAAGGACAGCACACTTTTTTGTGCTATTCAAAAGTTAAAAGGAAATTGGGTTATTTCTGCTTCTGAGCTCTATTAAAAACTTCGTCATATGTACAAAACGTTTTATGCATAAGGAACACTCAAAAGCCTTCTCAATTTTCAATTTCATAGCACGACTGGGAAAAACAGGATTACGGAATGAACGAGAATACGTGAGCCATTTAGGCTTGCAAAGACAGTCTTGTTCAGTGTTATCAGCACAACACCTGCAAAAATGCTTGAGGAACTGCAATGAGGAAAGCATGACCCTTGGCTAAAAGAATTGATGTGAATAAATCCACAGTAATGATGGATAACCTGCCAAAATCACCCTTTTCATCATATGTAATGAAACGAATAAGTACAAGAGTATATCGATCTCGCACAAGCTTTCAGGCAGACCTTAACCATGAGCGAAATTCAGCGCAAAATGGGTATGTACTCGAGTGCTTAAGGAAAACACTTGCATATAATGAAAAGTAAGCTACCTCTATCACTAAAAAGAGAAATATATAACAGTGCACACTGCCTGTGATGACGTACGGTGCTGAAACTTGGCACCTTACTAAACAAATGGAATGCAAACTTAGATTGGCTTAATCGGGGCCATGGAACGAATAATGACAGGAGTTACACTTATAGCCAGGAGATGAGCTTCCTGAACCAGAGAACAAACGTCGAGTAGATATCATAGTTCATGTAAAGAAGAAGAAATGACTTAGGGCAGAGCCATGTAGTGAGATGAACCGTCAACCACGTGGACAATTAGGGTAACAGACTGGATACTGAAAGATGGGTATAGGAGAAGGGGAAGGCCAATTACATGATGGAGGGATGAAATACGGAGATTTGGTGGCCAACACTGAACTTAAAGCAGTGCAGGAACAGGAACAATTGGAAGTCAATGAAAGAGGCCTTCGTCTGCAGTGGACCTAATTAGGCTGTTAATTATGACAATCGATGAGTGTAATAAATTGTTTAACTATTCGATGCTCTTTCCTACGTACCCGTCCGATAGCAGGCTGGAAAAGATGCCTCTGGTAAAGGTAGTATGTCCATGTGGACGGCACCTGAATGGCTGCCTGCCGAAGCAGCCGGAGCACTTTTTCTGGGCTGGCTCCAGAAAAGCATATTCCGGCACACAGCTGCAAATTTGCCTGCGCCCTGTTTTTGAGAAGTGGCTGGTTGGTCCAGGATGTGTGGTGTTCACAGGTATCACACCACGTCAGCACGGTGAGAATGGATCCCTTCACCTTCGTCTCCACATCACACCGCCGCCCGCAACCACCACAACGCTGAAACAGCTTCAGTAGCTCCTGTTCTGCTACAAGGAACATCTTTGCTGGAGCCGTAGGCACTGCAAAAGACTGCTCTTGCCTGCAGAGAAACAAGCATAAAATACTTCTATTGGCAGATGTTTGGCCTCAATGGTTCGGGGGAGTGATGTGTAGCGCTTGCAAGAAGCACATCACTTTCTAATTGAGTACGGTGGGTAATTTGGCAAGTTAGCGAGCTTGCATGGTGGTGAGCTGCGCAAAAGACTGGGACTAAAGCTAGGGTAGACTAAAGCTGGGACTAAAAACAAGTTGAAAGACAGAACGTCCTTTTTGTTTCTTCCAAGTTGTTTCATCATGTACATGCTACTAGACCCTAAGCTGTGGCATTTGTTACATTCAGAGATAGTGCCTTACAGCACTGAATCATCAAGGGAGGGCTGGAAGGTAGTGTCCAACTCTTCTCTCTTTCCACTTGGAAGGGGTGTTGAGCATCGTGAAGGGGACGGCAAAAAGCGCGACTCTGTGCTTGCTGCCCCTGCTGCGGTTCCTGCTTGCTCAGCTGCTGGCTTACGGCAGTCAAAGTTTTCTTCGGATGTCGTCTGAGTGGCTCTGCTCGTGAGCATTTTGGCCCCAAAACTTGCCTGCACAGCTGTAAAAAAATATGCCAGATGTAAGACGTAAGATGTAAGATGTAAGACATAGCCAATTCTTGCTAACAGACGTCAGGCTTTCAAAAAAGCGGCATTTTTATCTGCTTCAACTGTGCCTTAAGGATGTCAAAATATACTAACACGTCCATCCATCAGTCATACTACAATAGTTACATTACATTAGTACTTACACCGTGGCACTATTATTATGGAAGTATACCCACTAGCTCAATTTTCAATGCTATAACAGTTTATGCCAGTTGAAGTTACCAATAAGTGTTACTTTGTAAGGTTTTTATTGTTAAAGTAAATATCAACAAACTTTAACGCAAGACTCTCCATAGCGTTTATTACTTTGGAGAAGCCTCAGAAAAAAATGTATTTTTCTTTTTCAAGCCAATCCTGCATTTTTAAATCTGGGTTATTACAACACCTACAAAAAGGACAGCAGGAAGTGTGTTTCTCTCATACTAAAAAAGTACTTCCCATGGCTGTGGGACACAAGATCAGCAATGCTGGTGCCAAGGTGGGCGCATTTTCTCCTGTCTATGCATAAGTAATTCACTACATGGTGGCACCAAGGCCTCCTGCAAATCTTCACTGATTGATTGATTGTAGGGTTTAACGCGCCGACGCAATGTAGGCGATGAGGCGTGCCGTAGTGGAGGGCTCCGGATTAATTTTGACTACCTGGGGATCTTTAACGTGCGCCGAAATCTCGTGCACACGGGCGTTTTTGCTTTTCGCCTCCATCAGAAAAGTGGCCGCCGTTGCCAGGAATCTAACCCGCGACCTCGCGCTCAGCAGCGCAACGCCTTAGTGCAAATCTTCACCCTGAATTGATTCCACTGCAACCAACAGTTTTTTATAAGTAGGCCCAGTAAACATGAGTGTCATTTCCTTCAGAATGCGCGCCCACCAAACTAACTAAAAATTACGTCTATTATACATGGATGTCCAGTCTATTGGACTGCACGTTGACTGCCCGACTTTTCATTAGACATACTGCACATGCACCTGCTGAAGTGCTCATGAAAATCGTAGAGGAATTTTTTTGTTACCTTTAGATGCCCTGATAGGATCTGTGTCCGTCTGTGTTGCCGCATCTTGTTTCATGATGTGTAGACTGGTGCAGGAACCACTTTGTCCACACTACAATTGAAATAACAAAAAGTGCAAAAAGCACTTAGATTGGCTCAGTAATGGAATTGACACATGTGAGGTAATATCACATACCTCATGAAATGGCAAGCTTCCTCCATCACTGAAGCTGAATTGCAGTCCAGAGCTATGGCTGACATCTGGCACTATTGAAGGCTGTCCATCAACATCTGCAGCAGTCTGTGATGCAAAAAAAAGCCACATTCCAGTTACGATGATTAAAGACTCCCAGCAGTTAACTACAAGGTGGTAATTCTTTTCAGAAGTTGAAGTGACTAATAATACCAGTGGCATTTTCCTCAAATAATGGCAGTTGCTTTTAAAATGTGCCCTGCAATGGTATTACTTCTGTTGACATTTAGCACTGTCATATTTCGTGCAACAAATTAATTCTCAGACTGCCTACTGACTTTTTTGTGATTTGTATATGGCAGTTGTAAGTGAAAGGCATTAGCGCATACCCAGTTAAGAAAAAGAAAAGGAAAAGAAAATTTTAATTCTGAGGGTCCTACACACTGAAGCTCCTGGCAATGAGGTGCGTCATAGTACAGGGCTCTAAATTGATTTCAAACCGTTTAAGGATATGTAACCTTAGGTGAAATCTCAACATATGGGCAGGGATGTGGCTTTTCATGCCCATAGGACAGCGGTTGTCACAACCGGGATCGAACCATCATCCTTGGACTCAGCAGCACAATGCCTTGGCCACTGAGCCATCAAGGCGGGTATGATGCCCATTTACAAGCAGAGGCGTGCACAATTTGAGAATACCGTTCCTGTCGCCTGACCAGGGAAAGGTTGGAGGGTTGCGACAGTCCCACTTCATCACCCACAGGTTCTGCAGTGCTACATGGCTCCTCTTTCTGGAGTTCAGCAGGAACACCCTGAATTACAAACACATAGTCTGTTTACAGCATAGGCAAACCGGTTCAATGTGGAGAAATTGAAGGTAGGATATTTTGCCCAGCTAAGCACGAAATTTAACAGTTGCAAGCAGGCGTTCTTTACACACTTTGGAGTGTGTAGAAATAGGCTGCAGCTACCGCATCATCCCCATGACGCTGCAATCCCCCTTCTCCTCACCCTAAAGTCAAATCGGTAAAAAAGGTTAGCTGTCATACGTCACTCAACGCAACACCACACAATATGCTAGTGCAATCACATGGTTGAATGCTACCAACCTAATCCAATTAATAGCAAGGCTAGTAAGACGTGACTGAATGCTTCCGGAAGTATGGGCTTATTGCAGGGCTGCGAAAGTTCTGAAATAACGAACCATTAGAAGTAATGGTTGGGAAAAAGAACAGACGAGCGGATATGAGCAACCACATCTGTGCGACTATGACACAGAAGCGAAGAACCACTACGCAAAATCGTGGCGGTGAAAAAGTGTGTTTCATATCAGTTGGGCGGTTAGGAAAGCGCAAGCCACATACTACGCATAATAGTTGCATACAGTGTGGTTCTGTAGGTCGCAAGTACAGAAGGAGACATTCTAAATTAAACAAGTCACCTGCAGTCTGTGAACGACACTACTATTTCAACCAACAAATTGTTTGCGTCAAGTATTCTAGAGTGTAGTAAAAAAAATGCAGTGTCTAGAGTGCCGTCCGACGGCTCTTTAGCTGGGCCTTGCAGTGCCGCCCGACGGCTGTGCAAGCGTATGCTCCCGTGCCGTCCGGCCGGCCCAACGCTTGAGCGGCTCCTGTACGGAGCTTTCAGCACGCGGCAAGCGCAGCGCCTGCCCTTCGAGCTTCAGTCGTCTTAGAAAAGAAGTTTCTAACGACGCATCATCCAGCTCAAGATCGGACGCTCGCGGGTGGTTGTATAAGATGTTGTGTTAAAATGTATCTCAGTGAGCAAACTAGTCGAAATCAAGGCGCAATTTGCGCTCAGTCGGGTTAAGACACATTCCCACTGGCGACATAGCACATCCCGTGGCGTCGCAAAGCAATGAGCCGGCCGTCACTTTTCGTTGCTTTGCGACGGCGGAGCCGTTCGCTCTCAGACCAAAGTCCCTCGTCACACGACGACATCGCAAAACTAGATAGCGAATCATGGCTGCGGAGTCGGCTGGCGTAGCCGGTAACGAAACGGTTGTTTCGTTACAATGTTTAACGGTGGGCTGGGCCGACAAGCAGCGTCCCGAGCACTGCGGTCCTTTGGTCAGTGGCTTTAGCGTACACATGTATTAGTCGAGCGACAAACGGCGTGGGACCCATCAATGTAGAGAAACATGTTTGAATTGCGAAAGCAAGTAATCTTCATATATGATAGCAGGACAGTAGGCTGACTCACGACACTTGCAGCTTCTCGGTAACTCAATCGGTGAGTAGTAAACACCCACAGAGTTTCATTGTATGAAACTCTATGGTAAACACCGCGGAGTTCTAAGGTGCCAGAACTGCGTCTGTGAAAAGAAGCGAACTTAGCGGTCTGGGATACAGGTGTTGTGGCGTGAAAGCAAACGTGTGTATTTCTTGCCGCAATAATATGTTGAAAAGTGTCTGCATGCTTGCGTTCGTTATTTTCAACTCCTTTCCCAACCCGCAATGCTTTCGCTAGGTTAGTAGCACGGGTTTTTGAGTGATTTTTACCTGTTTTCGTCGCGAATTCGAGTAACATATATTTTCTTCGACTGCGAATGGTTGAAGCACCAAGGAAGTCGTACAGGCTGGGTAGCAGCTCCGCTAAATTGCACTAGCTAAATGCAGTCGCATCATCTCTCGTCGTAAGTGCGAACACCGCCTCATCTCGCGACACTCCCAGCGCCCGAGCCACTGGGTCAGCTCACATTGCACCTTGGTTTCTGCTCGCTTGCTCATAGGGATACACGTCTTATCTAACCACCCGCGAGCGTCCGATCTTGAGCTGGATGATGCGCCGTAAGAAACTTCTTTTTCTTTTCTTTTTTCGTATAGGTACCTCAAGGCGACTGGTGATCGAAGGCGCCGCGCTGGCCGCGTGCTGAAAGCTCCGTACAGGTATATTCTAGGCACAATAGTACAGGAGCCGCTCAAGCGCCGGACCGCCGGACGGCATGTTATCATACGCTTACAGAGCCGTCGGACGGCACTGCAAGGCCCAGCTAAAGAGCCTTCGGACGGCACTTATGACACTGCGAAAAAAAATTACCCGTGTTCATGTACATGACACTAGGGAGTGAGCGACGAAGTATGCGGGCTGTTAGAAGACACGCTTTCGTCATACGATCGCCAACCATGCATAGAGCAAAAAATACGCAACAGTCGGGAACCGGGGGAATGGTATTTTCTAGAAAAAAAGTAGAACTTACTTGACCACAAGCACGCTGTTGTCCATCGTCACAGACAGCGGACAACTGTTTGGGTGGCATGCAACTGGTGGGCACAGCATCGCAAAGAAGACGCCGCCGTTTGTAGCCCGATTCCTGCAACGCTTGGGGCGATCCACTAAAAGATGTACTCCCGAAGTGCGGAGAGCACACTAAGTGACACGGTTCGCTGGAAAGTCCGAGCGCGTCCATCCACATTTGCTTCCGCTCTTGGCTGGAGGGGAAGCGATGGAACGAAACATCTTGGCAGGTGTCGTCGTTGCTACAGGCAGGGGCTGCGCATCTTTTTTTTCCCATAACGGGAACAACAACTGGGATACTGTGCGACAGCCACACCAGATCGACAGCGATGGCACAAGAAACACGGGCGCCCGCTCGTACTCGCGCTCGGCGCTCCCACGCGTTGCTCCCGGCTGCTCCTCACTGTATCCTTCCGCCAATTGGCGGAAGGACACTGCAAGCGCGTGGCCTGCGCTACATGCAGCGCCGCCAGTGGACGCCCGTGGAAGCTAGGTGCTGCATTGTGGTATACCACGAGGATGAGAGTGTTTTGACCATTAACTTGCTGCTTCCGGTTGCCAATAAGCGGGGCAGTGGTTCCCCGCAGCGACAGCGGTGCGCTGTCAGCGACAGCGGCGTCCATGGACGGCGCTGCATGTATTGGCGGCCACACGCTCGCAGTGTTGCGTTTCAATCAGTGAGCACTGTACTTATTTTTTAGCTTGAAAGAACTGAAGGTGCCTTTTTTGCACCTACAAAAAAGAAATTCTGTCATGTCCTGTCAGAGCGAGTATTTCACGGCATTATACCGCATATTTACGGCTTGTTTACTACTTGAACTTCCATTTTTTACAGGGCCAGGTGTTTGACATGGAGGATGTACGTTGTGAGCTACCAGAAGAATTGGCTGCCTCCTGTTTCTATCTATCCTGCACGACCTGTAAGTGGAGTTCATTACGGCTGTGAAATGCATGAAAATCTCGATTTTGAAGGCTGAGAGAACATGAAAACATAGAAAACCATTATGGCATTCTTGTGGTACCTTAGTGATATTAAGACATAAGAACATTGCAGAGATGGGGCAAAAAATAAGGAACCGATGAGGGTGAGAAACTTCCTGGTACCTTTCTTATTTTTTTTGTCGCATCAGGGCTGCGTCCTTGCACCATGAATTAATTAATAACGACTTTGTCACCCTTGTTCACTGTGGTAGTTGCGTGGTACCCACAGACAGTGTGTGGGGATTTTTCTTCTACCGCCTATTACAGATGAACTAGATGAACTATAGATGAACAGATGAACTACAGACTTCTACTCAAAAGTCATATTATGGATTACATTACATGAGTGAAACAATTCCATGCACCCAGAAATAGAATTTAGGTGAATTCACTTCAATGCCCTAGATGCAACTTGTGCCTAGCAGTGAAAAGGGTGTATTGCGTGCCTTTTTGCCACTGTGTTTCATGTAGTGTAATGAGTCTCACTGGCCATCGTAGCCCCCCCCCCCCCCCCCCCGAACAGCTATTTACTCTAGCAAATATAATGATGGTCCTAATTGTAGAAGGGTACCCGCGCCGCGGTGGCTCAGTGGCTAAGGCGTTGCGCTGCTGAGCACGAGGTCGCGGGTTCGATTTCCGGCCGCGGCGGCTGCTTTTCTGATGGAGGCGAAAAGCAAAAACGCCCGTGTGTACGAGATTTCGGCGCACGATAAAGATCCCCAGGTGGTCAAAATTAATCCGGAGCCCTCCACTACGGCGCACCTCATCGCCTGCGTTGCGTCGGCGCGTTAAACCCTACAATCAATCAATTGTAGAAGGGTACTCAGGAATTGAAGAAAGAGCTGTGGGGGGTTCTGGTTTGTGTATCAGACTTTGTTTGGAATATTGTTATGTAGCCACGGATAATGCAGGGTTTTTGTAAAAATATAGATTATTGGAGCAAACTTGTGCTCCGCAGTAAACATAAAAAAACACAAACCTCGAAAGAGTCAGCAAAGGGACGTGCATGGATGAGCGTTGGCGAAGTGAGGAGCTGCAGGGTTTCTTTTGCACTCATTCATTTAGATCGAGAACATTTTCAATAAAAAACAGGAAAAGCTAGGATAGGGATCGCAAAGCAACACCCTTTCCATATCAAAGAGGACTGCTGGTGCAGCATACAAAGGAAAAAGGGGAAAAAGACGGTTGCCTTATAAAAGGATAAGATTGCAGGGTGTGGCCAGGTGCTTGTAACAAAACATTTTGTAAACAAATCAAATGGCGTGGTTGGGGGCAATATTATGATGTTGATAGTAGGAAAAACCTGCATTATTTCCGAACAGTATGAATGCTCTGTGTGCAAACATATGCAAAAATGCTTGTGTTTTAGCATTTGAGTGCACGTTACAGAGTAGTCGGCTCAAGTTACTGCGGTAGCTTTCCTCATTGCTGGTAAGCATAAACCCTGAAATTAAATTTGCTGTATTCGACCGCTTTAACCCTTTCACTGTCACTGATGTCCTGGTTTGTCTTCGAATTTCTCCTCCACGGTGTCACTGACATACCGGTGCGTTTTCTGTTGTGCGTTGAAAAATTCGTGCCATGGTGCAAAGTTGGCGCACCTGCACTGTTTGTGCTATCTGTCAAATCTTTCTAGTAGCTTGTATTTTCACAAAGTACAGAGCGACCACGCCCAGCTTTCGCTGCTTGGGGGTCACTCCGTGCACTGTACATCTGTTGGGATGAGTGACCACGTGGCACGCGTGCAATGATGGGTGCAAGTGTGCTATCCACCACGTTTTTCTAGGGTTGTTTTTTATTTCTGTTCCTGTGTCTGCTACCCATCGACACAAGGAAATATAAAAAGTGAGGAGCCAACCTAGAGGTTGGTCAGTTCATGGTGATGTACATTTTGCTTTTTGTAAGCAAGCACAGACAAACAAACTAGACAATGCAAGTGCTGTCTCGTAAACGAAATGCACAATAAAACTGCTGCCGTTATAGGTTCAAAAGAACGCGTAGACACAAGCAACTACTCATGATGACGACTGATCAATGCCTGTCTTAGCATGTTCATGCAATTTTATGTTGCCTTCCCTGCCCCCCCCCCCATATTGCTTTGTTCCCACAGTGCTGCTGCAATAATCTCATCTCAAATGTTCTTGCGAGGCTGTATAAATGCCCGTCATGAGGAGGCCATGAATCTAAACAGTACTTAGTTCTGGGTTGTGTTGCCTATGTAACAGTATGTCATATTTGATGTTTGTAAGCTCATTAGTTAATTTATGTGGTCTAAATTTTGTGGCTAATTTTGCAACCTAGAAGTTGTACCTTCTCTTTCAGGATACTTGGTTCAGTTTTGTATGGGAACACTCCTTTATATTTATAAGCATAACCAGCAAATGTTTGAGACGTGTTTGTTTAAACCCCTTCATATGCGATCAATGCGTTTGTCATTTCAGGTTCAAGCGTGGCAGTGGCTATCCCGTCCTGTGAGGGGTAAAGATGAGGCGACACCTGGTGTGGCAGGCGGCAGCAGCACGTATGGATCCAACCTGAATAAAATAGTCAGGTTTGCAAGAGTCGTGTGATTTATGTGATTTTCGTCAGCTTGCTCTTACAGAAACAGCTGCAGCATGAAACAGTGACTGTGGAGCTGGCTGACATTTTCTACATGCAGCTGGCTGTTGGGCGCTGTTATTTGACAGCATGCAAAGGGCACTCAAAAGGTGGAAGCTTGTGGGATACGTAGAGGACGGAAACATAAAGGATTCTTGGAGGACGCAGAAAGTCGGTGGCGAAATTTCAATACAGGGGACACACAAGGGACGAATGCGGTCTGTTGCCTTCAAGACATATAGGGGACACACAAAGGCCGTATGGTGTCTGTGTTGCCTTTGGGAGATAGACTGGACGCATGGAGGACGGAAACACACGGGACACTTGGAGTACGCAGAAAGTCGGTGGCGAAATTCCAACACAGAGGAAACACACAGGACGCACGCAGTCTGTTTCCTTCGGGACGCAGACTGTCTTTTGACTGGACATAGAAATTTTCATAAGGGGGCAAACGATCTTTGAGGTCGTAGGCTACAGCAATTTCCGAAGGTAAGGGTTTTGATGTTTTATACACAAATATCAAGGTGAGTTGCGGTATTTTTGATGATCCCGGCTGCTAGTGTAAAAGCATTTGTGCAACCATGCGCGTGAAGGGCATTTAAAAATTCCTTTACCGGTAGGGCATCTGACGGTGCATTTACATCTATGTCGGCTGCGATCGTGAATTTGCACAATAACGTTTAACAAATTAAACAATACAAAACAAAAATAAACATCACTTTGTGCAAAAATTTTCCCATTCTATCACCCCACTGACTTCCATCCTGCTTTTTTATGCGCCCTCGCCGCGCCCATTAGTTTCTTCTTTGCGTTGATGAGATGCTCCGTGCTGTCGCCGCCGTAGCCGAGGTATTTGGTTGTCAGTTCCTGCTTTCTGCACTCTTTAGCACTTTATCACTCTTTGAATATTAAAGAAAAATGAACGATTGTTTTTTTTTTTCCTGAGGGCTGAAAATGGATGCATGATGACCAACATGTCAATGTCAGCACCGGCAAAAGGCTTGTTCACAAGGGTTCCCTTCTCCTACTGACGACGTCGTAGGCGTCACCTTCCTCTCGCACTCCCTTTACTTCTCACTGTTTCGACCTCTGGGGCAGTTTAACTTCGTCAATATTTTTGTTGACTTTTTGTTCCGCAGTTAAATCATGGGTCTGTTTTTGTAGGCGGAGACTTCCTTCAGAAGTTCTTTTGTTTATTTATTTTACTATCTTGTCGACCCCACGGCAAGTGTGATTGAAATACTTCAGGCTCTCTTTGACAATACGCAGGACAGCGCTCAGTTCAAGTTCTAGATCATTGATTGGCTCGCTACGGTCTTTTTTTTTGCCGATCACACCTTTAATAACGTAAAGAAAAGTCGCACACGACTAATCCGACCTGCGATAGAACCACAATGCGAACTACCCGCCGCGGTGGCTCAGTGTCTAAGGCGTTCCGCTGCGGAACTCTAGGTCGCGGGTTCGATCCCCGGCCGCGGCTGCCGCTTTTCTGGTGGAGGCGAAAAGCAAAAACGCCCGTGTGTACGAGATTTTGGCGCACGTTAAAGATCCCCAGGTGCTCAAAATTTAATGCGGAGCCCTCCACTACGGCGCGCCTCATCGCCTGCGTTGCGTCGACGAATTAAACCCTACAATCAACCACAATGCGAACTGCTGCAGAAGGGAACCCTGTTTTTATTTCGGCTCTTCACACCCTTTCATTGAAAAACCGTATTTCACATACGCAGCGGGAATTTAATGGCCTTCCGCTGCTAACAACGTTGGGTTTCTCGTCTCGCGGCCGGGAGGTTTGTCCCCGGGGGGAGCGAAAAATATGGGACCACATGCATATTCATATTCATCAACATTATTGACAGGCCGCTACAATCGATATATTTCCATTTTACTGGTTATAATGCGTAGATAAAACTAATTCGACAAACGATATTCTGAAGAACTAAAATAATAAACGAAATATGATAAAATTAGGGTAAATGGCGAACCGTGTAACGCCCTGCGTTTCCACAATATAGCAGATTTTGGAAAAGATACTAATGTAATCATTGTAATAACGAAATGGAGATAACTGGTGAGACGAAGTTTTGAAAAACTAAAAAATAAGAAAAACATTAAAAAGTTATGGAAAATGCCAGAATGTATAATGCATGGCATTCCCACAATACCGCAGATTTCGCGAAAGTTCCACCTGTAATCGCTATAATACTGTAAATAAAGACGATTTCTACAACTAAATCTTGAAAAACTAAAAAATATGTAAAATATAAAATAATCACGAAAAATGGCGACCCGTGCAACCCCCTGCATTTCCACAATAACGCAGATTTCGCTAAGGTTCCAACTGCAATCGTTATACTGACGTAAATGGAGATAATTGGGCTGACAAATATTTCAAAAACCTAAAAAAGCAAAATATTAAAAAATACAAAAATATGGAAAACGTATATAGCCCGGCATTTCTACAGTAGTGCAGATTTCGCGAAAGTTCCATCTCGAATCGTTAGAATAGTGTAAACGGAGATAATCGCCTGAACGAAATTTAAAAAACTAAAAAGATAAGAAAAATAAAAAGTAATTACGCAAAATGGCGAACCGTCTAAGGCCCTGCAGTTCCACAATCATGCTGATTTCGAGAAAGTTGCAATGTAGTCGCTATAACAACGTAAATGAGATGATTGGTCGGACAAAATCTTACAGAACTAGAAAATAAAAAAATGGCTGAAAAAATGCAGAAAAGGGCGAGACATATAACAAGTTTCATCTGTAATCGTTATACTAGCGTAAATGATTATAATTCGTCCAACAAAATTTTGACAAATAAAAAAAATAAAAATATATAGAAAATTACGGACAATGGCGAACCGTGTAACGCCCTGAATTTCCACAATATTTCAGATTACGAGAAAGTGCCACCTGTATGCTTTATAATAGCTTAAAGGGAAATAAAGGGCCGAAAGAAATTCGGGAAAAAAATAAATAACAGAAATATAAAAAAGGGAAAAGGGCAAATCGCATAAAGACCTGCATTTCAAGAATAATGGAGATTTTCCCGAAGTTCCACTTCTAATCGTTTTAACAGCGCAAATGGAGATAACAGGTGGGGCAGCATGTAGAAAAACCAAGAAATTTTACTGAAAAAAAAATCACCCTTAACACAAGCGGCATAAGGATGCTACGCATTAGTAGAGAATTCTCTCAATTTTTGGAGACTTGTTTAGGGGCGAAGCCCCTTAGTGGCTGGGACTGTTGGCGGCTCCTGAAGTCGTCGTCGTAATCGTCGTCTCGCGTAGTCACAGTACTAAAAAACCATTGATCTCGTTTACGCCTCGTGCTAGAACGTAACCCGACCTAAGAAAACACCGGGATACTCGTTTACGCCTGGCGCTAGAGAACTTTGTGACTAAAAGACAAGAGTCTTGTACAGCAAAGCTGTATATGTCTACGCCCTGAGGGTTTCATCCGTCGGCATGCTTCGCCCGTCCCAAGGTTCCATGTTATTGGGGATGGCCCGCATTTTTTTTATCCATGGGAGAAGAGAAAACACCCGCGTGGCAAAGACTTTGGGCACATGCGAAAGATCCTTACGTGGTCTGAATTAATCTGGAGGACTCCTTCACTACGTTGCGCCACGTAGCCCCGGTGTACTATCTTCGGCTCGTCAACCGCCATAAATTGAAAATTTGAGATAAACACCTGTCACGAAAAATTAGAGGAGGGGGGCCGTGCTATTCAGAGGTACCCAAAAAATAATTCTGGTATAGAAATACAACCTTAAATCAACTGGCGAGCATTAACTAGAGTCCGAGATACATTTTTGCTTTACTGGGATAGATTTGTACAATGCAATAAAAATTAGTCGAGACACTTAAGACTACTTATGTGTTGCAATGAGGAAGCCTTGCTGAAAAATATTTTTTTTTTGTTAGAATGCCTGTATAGCAGTCAAAAGAAATCACACCAAGCTTTCGCACGTAAGGTCGATGTAGCTCCTCATGGAACACTCAAGCGTTCCGTGCTGCTTCTTTGGACTTCTGCGCTCTTTAAAAAGCCGATCCAGGGACAAAACGACGTAAGAATGGGTAACTGTTTGCTGATGACAGTCCAGTTAATACCCCTCAGCGTTAATTGCTTTTGGCGGTATGAAGCAAATGACGGTGACGCATAAGTAGCGGCAGCTGTGAAGTCAACGTTTCTCTGTAGAGGTTCCGCAGTGATGAGTCGCGCAGAGACAAAGCGCCGGCAGTGATTAGCTCGAACTCATTTGTAATGCCAGATTGAAAGCGCTGAGCTTGGCCACGAGTCGAGCTCCAGCCGTCGTCGTCGCTTTTTAGCGCGGTTGACGGTAGGCTCACCGGCCGTTATAGTTGGATTAAGGATGCATGCAGATGCGGTCGGGACGAGTGGGATCCAAGGCCTCGAGAAGCGACGACGCGCACCGCTTGAAGGTTCCACGTTTGCGTCGTTGGCCCTTTATGCGACGAGGCTTTTGGGTAATCACCATAATGGCTTGACGGAAGTGGCGACGCTTCTGGAATCACCGTGCAGACCTTCGCGCAGGTACGTAGGTGACTTTCGCTTTCAAAACAAGGCGTCGTGCCTCGCTGTTGTGCGAGGTGCGAAGAGCGCTAACGGTCGCCTCCCGAGTAGTTAGATCTGAGAAGTGAATGTTTTAACCGATGAAACGCGTCTGGTGCGCTGCGAGCTCAAAAGGCGTTTCCGCAGAAACGTTAATTTTGAATGTGTTTCTTGAAGCCAAGTTTTTAACCTACGAAAGTTACATTACTACCAGCCAACTGCAGTTTCAAGAAGTTAAATACCAAAATAAGAGACCAACCTTCAAAAATATAAAGTAAGAGTATATTTTTGAGGAAACATATCCGGGGTGACCGCTCCTACATCTTCTAGGAATATAAAACTTAAAAATCATTGAATATCTTATCAGGCGCCAACAAAAGTTTATGTCGAGGGTGTTGTCGCAGAGACACAGCAGGCGAAACGACATGAGGGCGCATCCAGTGGAAATCATCCTGTGGAAATAACTATCTTCACCAGAAAAAAAGGAGTACATTAATTAATTTAACCTCAGACGCCAAGAAAGCTATGTGGGCATTTCGATGAAGATTCATTTTGTCTTAAGCAAACATGTTGGCGTAGCGCTCTTTCCCGAGCACCTCCCCCGCCGGCACCATGTAAGGCATTGCGTTTGCCCAAATAAACATAACCCGCACAAGTAACACGTTTAATCCGTATAATAGTGTAAGTGGGGATAACTTGCCAGAAGATATTTTGAATAACCAAGATATATAAAAATGGAAAAGAATCTAATATTGACAAACACGGGCTGACCCAATCAAAAATATGCACCTTAATCATCTCCACCAAAACATGAGGACTGAACTAAAAAAAAAACGAAGAAAAAAGAACGTTGGAATTACTAATAAAAAAATTGCTTCACGGTGCAGTAGCGGCGCAAGGCTGGAGAAACAGCAGAGATGGGGTCAACCTAGCCTCTCCCTACGTTGAGGGAGCACACGGACTCCAGCATGCAAAGGGCTTTTGGACGGCACTGTAAAGCAAACACCATTAAAGTATCTACTGTGTTTTATTCAGTAGCCGTCGCCGTCATTTCTTTAGTCGTCGTCTTCTGACAAATCCTCTTGCTGTCGTCGTCTTCTGACAATGCAGGGCAAATCCTCTTGTAGCGCGGCCTCGCATCGATGGACCTCCACTTCTTCGTCAGCTAGTGCAGTGGCCACCTCCACGTGTGGATTTTGAAGGCATGGCTTGGCAGATTTGTTGTCGTCGTCTTCCGGGCGGCTGACCCATGAAGCGCCGGTCACTACAGGCGACGACGACGAATGCGGGAGCTCGTCATGTGGCGTAAGCAAACGCGCAAATCTGGACGACGCCAAGCGGTCACCGTGAGGCACACGCTCACGAAGGTCGTCTCGCGCCGGGCGGTCACGGCGAGGCACGCCCTCACGTGCGCTCTGTGTTTTCTGTCTGCGCCATAGGGATTTGTGGCGGCCTAAACAGCTCTTGCTGTTTCATTCATGACATTCATTCGTGTCTCGACTGTGGATCCCTTCGCTATGTTTCTTGATTTTTCGAGCGCTTTTGACCGTGTTCCCTACCACAGGCTCCTCGCTAAACTTTCTGGGCTTAACAATCACTCTAACATTTTATCATGGGTAAAATATTTTCTTTCGTCGCAAATAGAGTGCCCGTCTGCTAACAATCGTACCTCTTCTTTCAAACGTGTAACTTCTGGAGTCCCCCAGGGCAGTATACTGGGACCCCTTTTATTTTTAATCTACATTTAATGATTTGCCATCCGGTGTCTCTCCCCAAAAAGATATTTTGCTGATGACTGTGTGATATACGGAATAATTTCTTGTGATAAAAACCGTAAAACTTTGCGAACCGATCCTAACGCTATCAATGCATGGCGCTCGTCTTGGCTATTAGCCATAAACCACTCCAAAACTAAGTATATGTCGTTTACTAATCGTGACTTCCGAGTTCCTACTTCCTACGTGCGCGCGCTCGGAAATTTCATTGTATTTGTTCCTGCTATTTGCTTAAAAGCTTCGCTGTTTCATAATGTTCCTTAAAAACCACCTCCTAAAAAAAACAGGCCATCTTCACTAACGTGAAACCTGCGGACGGGTGACGCACGCAGTGTAAAAGAGTATGATGTCGCTTCGATGATGCGGTTTCGATGTCGAGCGCTCGGCGTCTTAGCCGTTGGCCACTTGGCATTTTTGCCCCTCGGAGACGAAACCATTGGGGGAGGGAGGTATACAGCTTTGCTGTAAAAGCCTCATGTTTTTGAAGCACGAAGCTTTTTAACGCGATGCGGTGGAAAACCGGTGTCCCGGAGTGTTCTTTTAGTACGCGTTAGGTCCTAGCACTAGGCATTGGAAAACGAGTGTCCCGGTCTTTTAGTATCGTGACTTCGGGAAACGCCGACAACCCGTCCTCTTAGGAGGCCTCGCCCCTAAATCGAACACTAAAATAAAAACGCGCGGAGAAGACTGATCAATACTTGAAAAACAAGAGAGAGAGAGAGAGAGAGAGAGAGAGTAAATGTTTATTGAAAAAGGAGAAGAGGTCGGCCTGAGAAATTGATCTTGGGCCTGCTACTTCCCTCTGGGGGGAGGGTACTGGGGACAGAAAGAGAAAGGAATGAATATGGAAGGTATGGGGAATGAAAATGAAAGCGACAAATGAACTATGTACAAGCAGTAAACCAATAAACGTCTCACGTACAACGGGGCGCTGAATGAGATGACAACAGTTCACTTTTAAGCACATGACTATCATCCATGAAAAAAAAACTGCTCAGACATTATTTCGCAGTCTGTTCAATTTTGTCACAACCTAGAGGCGAGAATCCAAAGAGGAGTCACCAAGAAATGTTAACAGGGCTTTAACGGCTAGGCTTTGGTTCCTGTTGTCAGCCCACGTGCCCAAAATCTTTTGTTCGGACAGAGGGCGAGTGTCCAAGCGTAGTAAAGCTGTCTCAAGGTTCATTCGCTCACTCGAGTACTTTGGACAAGCACTAAGCAAATGTTCGATAGTCTCAGGACAACCGCACAGAAGGCAGTCTGGGCTGTCCTCTCGCCCGATTGTGTGAAGATACTTCCGAGTCAATGCTACTCCAAGACGCAGCCTGTGTAGCAATGTCTCTTGACTTCGACGAAGACGAGGAGCATGACTGACCCAGAACGTCCGCTCTGGATCGAGCTTGTGAAGGCGTTCATGTCGATTCTGTGGGTCCGACGAATGCAAGGCTGCGGCTTGTTTACGCGCTCCGTAGAGTATCGCGTTAGCATCCTGCCTTGTGATGGGTATAGACAGGAGAGTTCCATTGTGGTGTGCCTGCTGTGCTTCTGCATCCGCCAACTCATTCCCAGCGATGCCACAGTGACTTGGTATCCACTGAAATACCACCGTGTGGCCCTTTTCATTCAACTCTTTAAACAGGATAGCGACATCAGTGGTCAGCTGATCGTACGCGCCTCTCTTCATTGGGTACCTTAGTACCTGCAGCGCTGGTTTGCAGTCGCAAAAGATAATCCACTGCTGTGGCCTTTCACAAGAAATGGTGCGGAGCGCTTCGCGTAAACCGACCAGTTCTGCTGCAGTAGACGACGTCCTGTAAGCAATCTTGAAACGTTTGGTCAGGTCCTTCCCAGGCATAACCACTGCCGCTGCCGACGAAGACGCCGTGACCGAGCCGTCAACAAAAACATGCGATGCCTCTCCGTACATTTCACTGATGTAAAATAGTGATAGTTGTCGTAGGACCGAAGACGCCATGTGGGATTTTTTTCCGATTCCAGGAATCGACAACCGCACCTGTAGATCAGGTACAATCCATAGAGGCACTTCTGATATTTTGGCGACTGCAAATCTGAAGGGAATCAAATCTTGCTGCGCCGAAATACTTCGGGAGTAGTTTGAATTCGGCCGGTACCTGAAAACACTCGACAGTGGATGGCACTCATGTCTTGTCAGATGTCGGAGGTGCACACGAAGAGGTTCTTGCGCGAGGTAGACTTGAATCGGGCAGACTCGCGCTTCTGCGATCGTTCCACGTGTTGATGTGCATCGAGGCAACCCCAAACAGATTCGTAGGGCTTGTGCCTGTGCACTTTGAAGCACGCGTAATGACGATCTCCGAAGGTTACACAGTATGGGGGCGCTGTATTGCAAATAGCCAATAAAGAGCGCCTGGTAAAGGCGCAACAGCGATGAAACCGATGGGCCCCATGATTTCCCTGCCATATGTTGAAGGACGTGGGTGAAACTTTGTAATTTCCTTCTTAGTGCCGAGACATGTTTTGACCATGACAGATCTCTATCAATTGTCACGCCGAGAAATTTATGATGCGTGACACACGGAATAACAGCTCCAAAACCCATGATGTTGAAAAACAAGAATTAGAAGGACAGACCCACCCTGCCATACGCTTGGCATTTGCCGATAAATACATAACAACCAAGCA
Source organism: Haemaphysalis longicornis (assembly GCA_013339765.2). NCBI lineage: Eukaryota > Metazoa > Arthropoda > Arachnida > Ixodida > Ixodidae > Haemaphysalis > Haemaphysalis longicornis. Next base: position 43,923 of record JABSTR010002390.1, on the reverse strand, counting down.
AATGAAACTTATGCTCTATAATGGTATAAATTTTAACATCGGTGAAAAGAAACAAAGAAATTTAAAGCAATGACGTAACTCACGTACTTGACCATTTGCAGAGAAATCTGGTTGTAAAGAACTCGCAATGTAGAGAAGCGATGGTACAACGCTGCGCAACAGTAGAGAATTGTGTGAATATATGCAGATTTGTAACCGGAGGAGAACTAGATTGGGTGCAAACCTTAGAAAATATGTAATAACAAATATTTTGTCTGAACCCCTCTCTAGGCCTTATATTTCCATGTTTCGCTGTCATATAAATTGCCACTTGTTATTGAAAAGAAGCCGTAATAGGTGGCGTATTTAACCAGTATCTTAGTGTCAAGCTGTCCGTCATTGTAGTACTGAATGGACAGAAATATGTCAGAGTTTGTGAAGGGACGTAATCGTATTGATTACTTTTACCCTCTTTTCCCTTGATTAGAAATAGATTCTACAGGTTTTGAGGGGAAATAATTAACCTTCGCGCTTTAGGCAACACAAATGAAATACCAAAGGTAAAAAGTAACTAGGTGTTTTAGTTCGAATTCTGCAAAATTCTGTTCGCTGTTTATCCCGATACCGGTGAAAATAACGAATGCAGAGGAACCCACGCTGCCTCTAAACACGTAAAAAAGTGTAAAGTCACTTCCCCCTCTTTTTTGCGTACGTTACCGTGGCCATATTCACGGCCGAGTCAATTTCCGCCAAGGCATGGTACGGTGCCCAAAAACACCACACTGAGCAGCAAATTGAAGTCCCGGAACTAACGGTGCATACACTACAGCTTCACGCTTTTCTCAAAGCAGCGAAATACATTGGATCTCATCGGCAGCCACGGTTAAATAACTAGACGCTCTGTACAGACTGCCATGACATGCTTCGATTATCTTGGTGCCGAGCGTACCTTGACTCTTTTCTATGGTCGTTGCGGTGTGGCATCAATGGCATAAGACGCGGCGACAGCGTTGCAGTCGAGTGGATACCGGGACACAGCGGCGTCGCACGCAAAAAGTAGGTCCGGGCTGCGGCGCGAGACGTTCTAACCGTTTAGCAGCCAATGTGGCGCTCGCATTCAGCTGAAACCTTCTGTTTACATAGAAGGGCGGGAATGCCGGGCCAACATCACGCGTCGGAAGTCCCTGCTTCAAGTATTCCTCTATTCTGAGGACACACATCAAACCAGAGCGCACACACTCTCGCTAGGTGCTAAAATCCTGCAAGGCAAACGCAACCGCAGGCGTGGACCTCTTTTATTCCTTTGAACAATCTGCTAAAAAGACCTTCCGGCGCCCTCGACAGGGAGAGATGCGGCGATCCAGCGTCCGCCAAACACCTGTTCTTAAAATGCCCTGGCTACAGTGCACACAAAAAGACATATGAGGGACCTTGGGCCGTTGAGAAAGCACTGCTCCAAGGACCTGTTAAAAAAAAGAAAGCGAAAATCTGTTGTAGCCTTTAGGAGCCAGGCGACTGAGCGAAGTAAATTGACTTTCTTGCAAGAAAACCGCTTGCCCTTCTTTACAAACTATCATAACCATCTACTGCCTCCGTATTTTCTTTTCTTTGTCATTTATCTTTTACTATCTCCATCTCAAGAGCGAAAGGGGGACTTATAAAGGAGAAAATGTATCAGGCAATAAACTAAAACACAACAAAAGAAAAAAAATTCCCTACTTGTAAAATTTCACGATTCCAGTAGCTACAGTGGGTACATCATAGTGCCCTACGCAAAATTCTTTTCACAGTAGCCACAAAAAAAAAACGGTGAACAGGGATTCAATGAACAGTATAGATTCTTTCGTAACGCAGTTGCTTTGTTTATGTTTGATTTTACAATGTATGCATCGGAAAGGCCAGAATAGACTACTGAATTGAAAATGTGTGAATTATGCAAATATTTCTGTTTATTATCTCCGTGACATGTTCAAAGTAGGGGATTTCACTCAACATTTTATGATAGCTTGAGGCAGATTGATAATCACAGAAGATTTTCGACAACGTTTTCTCAGCGACAAATGTGGTGAATCTAGGTTACAGAGCTACAATAGCCGAGTGCAGAATTATGAGAGTTGAAAATTAATCATCAGAAGTGTAGCGCGGTAAAAAACAAAGCACTAAAGCGGAGCCATGCAGAACAAACCCTGACATCCAACTAATATTTTAATAAGCGACACGTCATGTTTTTGAACACGCATTCACACACGCATACACAAAGACGGTCAACGCCGTAAGCACTGACACTCAAAAGACCAAAAGACCCAAAACAAAACCCTGTCTGTGCACTATACACGTGTATATAAATTTAAGATTCCTAAGTTATGACATGTTACGTAATGAGTGACACGCCTGCATTCTTTAGGCTTTCGATAGAATAACTCGCATATTTAAACTTCCGAAACACCGCTGACGAAAACATGGCAATCTTAAAAAATCGGAAACGATAATAATATGACAGCGGGGTATCAATTTTGCGATTTTTGACCTCTTTGTACCAGCTACAATGGACTTAACATATGATTCGTATGTGTGGGTGTGTATGCGTGTTTATAGGTATAACAAGTATATGAACTCACAATTACGCGAGAAATCAGCATTTGTCTTGTGTAACGCAGCTTTTGTCTCTGTTTTTTGCAGCGCTGTTTTTGCCATGATAAAATAGCCAGGAACGGAACACCTCAAAGATGGATTCCAAATTTACGCAACACCGCGTAACAACCTTCAATCAAACTGCCCTAAAAGGTGTCGGAGTCAATGGGAATGCACCGTGTTTGCTTGTTTGTTTGTTTAATAAAGTAGATGTTCCTGGTAAATTAGATGCTTCCTATTCGCAGAAAGGCAGCGTGATCCCTTAACAGGGTGTAGGATAGAGCTAGTTAGTAATCCATGATACGACTTTCAAGCACCAAGTATTTAGAAAAAGGATGTAAAGGACAAATGAATACATACTTCCGTTCAATACATCCTTTCCGAAGCTTCCAGCTCGGGCTTGCAGGAAACCGGATAAAAATGGATCAACGAAGCACTTGCTCCATTACTCCAGCAGCTTTCGCTTCACCGTGCAAGTATTGCTAAGGTCGCTGGCCGACCGGAACCGGCGATCAATTGAAGCGTCCAATACAACCGTTGGGGCGTTAAGGGTGGCGGAAAAACACTGTCAAATGAAGTGTAAGAACGTTGGCTGCTTTGTCACATCGAGCCGGGCGTGTGTGAGCAGCGGTGCGGAGTAATTTCTGGCTGGAAAGCGAGTGCTGCTCTTTTCCGGTGATTACTATTTCACGCACGGGGCGTTCGCGACAGCACTTGAGCAATGGTGCGGAATTTTTTCCCAGACACGGGGATTGGGGAAGACATAAGGGTGTGGCGACGTCCGCCTTGCACAGATAAATATCTTTTAATATTTCTCTGCGCTAGTGCATGCGGTGGCACATAGGGTTTTTTGTTATTGTTTTGCCTCTGCAACGAGGCTTTTTTTGAATTGCGAAAGAGTGTTCTCGGCTCAACATAAGGTTTCCAGGCCTGAAATAATTAAGCAAACAGAACAAGAACATTCGCACGGATTTATGAACGCATAATTCAATTGATATATAATAAAGGTTAGTTAATAAAATGTATGAGCAAAAAAAGGTCAGGAAATAAACAACCTCAAAGCAAGCTGAGACAAAGACAAAAAAATGCCGCTTGAAAGAAAATGGCAAAAAACGCACTGGCGATTACTATTCCCTGTAATGCAAAACTTGTGCCCAGCGCGAACTGCAGTCTGCTCGGTCACGGCGCATATCTACTGCGTCACAGGTATTCATCAGATGATTAGCGAGCAACACTGCGGCGCGTGCTAGTCTTTTGAAAACGTGAAAGGGCACAAATAAAAAGGACAGGCGGGAGCGACACACGCAAACGATTTGTTTGTGTCGCTCCTGTCTGTCGGCGTGATTTGTGCGCTTTGGAGTTTTCAATCGTGCACCAACTTTATAGCCCAACTTGCGGCATTGCTACTTCGCGGTTATCTCGCAGCGCGTAGCCGCCACCGGAGAGGATGTTGTTGCAGGTCTTGTTTGAACCTCCCGGCAAATGTCACGTGCTTTTGATAATCGGTTCAACATAGCAGTGTCCTGGGGGAAGTGCGACGGGGGGGGGGGGGCGCACCTTGGCGGTGCCAGAGGCCGGCGATGCATGGTGTAATCGCTGATGTTGTATCTGCACTGAAACATGCTTCAGAAATGGAATGAGTGGTATTTTCTGGTTTAAGTGCGAATGCACTTTATAAGCGACCCCAAACCTTCCACCGCCGGCGGCGGCGGCGGCGGCGGCGGCGGCGGTCCGCAGTCCTCCTCTCCCTAGAAACGGCGTGGAGCGGAGAGGAGCATCGGTAGCAACGGCGCGGTGACGTCACTTCACCACGTGACCGCGCTCGCTCCGCCTCCTCGCCGTGGCTGCGCGGGTGCGCGCCGCTCCCCGCACCGCTCCTCGCGCCGTGACGTCATGGTATGACGTCCACAGCGCGCCTCCTCTCTCCAGCAGCTGCCGCGCGCCTCTCTCTCACCGTGACGTCACACTCTCTCCTCTCCCCCTCGCTCGGCTGAGCTGCCGTGCGCCGCTGTCCCTCTCCCCTTGCGCTCGCCTCCTCTCTCAGCCACCTGCTCGGCGCGCTCGGCGCGGCGTACCCCCCCTATATATGCAGCGATAAAACTGCCAGACCTCCGTGGTCGGCTCGCGCGCGCTCACGGGCGAATGCCAACGGATTTTAACTTTACTCCCCCTCATAGCATCACCCCGTCGGTTCGCACTTAACCATGTTCACCCTCGGGGAAATGCTTGGGAGTTTTTTTTTTGTGGATATTGAGTCTGTCTTTCACCGACTGCCACACCCAACCATGAGGCTGTGCTGGACCGCATTCATGTCATTGGAAGATTGTGGGACTAAATCCGGACATTCTTGTTGGGTCGCCAGCTCAACGTTCGGGTGGGCAACGTCCTCAGCAGTTCAAGAGATGTCAGTGCCGGAGTGCCCCAAGGTGCAGTGCTCACTCCGCTGCTCTTCAACAACGTGCTGTCGGGCCTGCCTGACAGCATACCAACAGACCTAGAACACAGCGTATGTATTTCCGTTTATGCTGATTATGATACACTGTGGACCCGAGGGCCAAAGCGTCAGAGCAGCCAAATCAGGAAATCTCTGCAAAGGGCGCTTGAAGAGATTTCGGAGTATATCACGGCAATGGGTCTGCGGCTTTCCACTACCAGGTCAGAAGCTATGATATTCCACTCCAACCACAGAGCAATGTATCGAATTCCCCTTTGGAAGTACACGGCTCACAGTTCAAGTGGAAGACCCAGGTCCGATATCTCGGACTTACTGACCTGGGGCCCAGCAATGAAGCAGCTACTCGGCCAGTCCAGTCGTGTCCTCAAGGCCGTCCCTCAACTCCTGGCCAAGGGGTGTGGGTGCTCATACACTTGTGTACTTCGAATTTACGATGCTATGGTGTGCTCCGCAGTGCTCTACACAGTACCCCTTGTCCCCGTCAAGCCAACACGGTAGCGCAAACTCGAGACCGAGCACAGGAATGCATTTCGGACCACTCTAGGCTTGCCACACTCGTCGCACTGCCGGTGCCTGGCCCCTCGGACTCCGCGCCCTACAGCGAGCCCTCAATCACGTCGAGCGGCTCCACGAGAATGACCTCACTCTCGAAAGGGTATGATTGTCCTTACCGTCGGAACGGTGATCAGCCAGCCCCCGACGGATCACATCATACCTTCTCCACCCCCCGTGACGAATGAGGTCACCAAAACGGCAACTCTACCGCACGTGACGTCAAAAAGAATAACTCCACTGTGTGAATTAGGGCATGAAGCTGCGGTCTGATTGGAGAACCTTGAGGGGCACGTGCTGATATTCACCAATGGGTCCGTACTTCCAGACAAGGGGGCGGCGGCTACAGCATCCATCGTGCCTGCCTTCGCTTCAGCTAGGAAATGCCGCCCCAGTGGACAGCAGCTCCACAGCGGCAGAAATCGCGGGACTTTACTTCACTGCGGACATCATCAAGGAGTACAAGCAGAACTTCATGAAACAGAGAGTAGCCATCATCTCAGATTGGAATACTGCCCTCCTGAGGCTCAGACGTAAACTAGCTCGTCTCCAACTGGACATGCAGCAACACGCACAAACCCTCACCCGCACCAACTGGAATCAGCTGTGTGACTCCCTCAACGGAACGCTTTCTACTAAACGCATTTGGGCCACTCTACGTCACCTCCTCAATCCGGAAAATTCCAAGCACCACACGAACGACCGGGTACAAACCCGCATTACTCACACTCCGTCGCCATTCTGCTACCGGAGCGGGTGGGATCACAAATACACTCCTCCGACATCTTGACGACCTCACCATTGACCGCCTCACTACCGTACTCAACACACTCTGGCACGACCACGCTCTCCCGAGTAGCTGGACCCACTCCGATATAACACTTATCCTCAAACCTAGAAACATTTGGCCATGCAGCTTTCACCTCCGTCCAATCTCTCTGACCTCTTGTCTGGGAAAATTATTGGAACATGGTGTACACGCCAGAATTACCCACTACCTTGAATACAACATTTTGCCCCCCAAATATGCTAGGATTTAGACCGCATCTTTCCAACCAGGACACTCTTATACAGGTTCACCACGACATTCTAAATCACCGCCCTACACGTGACAATACGGCCATTCTGTCCTTAGATCTGCACAAAGTATTTGATAACATTTCCCTCACCGCCGTATTACGTCAACTCACTTCACTCGGCCTTGGCCCCAACTCCTACGCCTATATCCGGAACTCTCTCCCCCCGTACGGCAACTATATGTCTGGGTACCCTGCAGTCGCCCCCTTCCCCTATTCCAGCCCGCAGCACACCCCAAGGGGCGGTCCTATCACCTCTTCTTTTTCACATAGCTTTTATACCCCTTGCTGCAGCCCTTCACAGTATCCCGCAACTCCGCAGCACTCTCTATGCAGGCGACATACCTCTCTGGGTTCCTTCAGGCAGCGACGCACACATCGAGGAAGCCTTACGGGCAGGTCTCACTACCACTCTGCAAAGCATCCAACCCCTCACGCTCAACTGCTCCCCCCCAAGTCAGCCCTACTCGTCCTTACACAACACAAAACTGCCATCAACTTAAAATCTGCTTATTTTCACACAACACACCTACCCCCCAAACCACCCATCTCCGTATTCTATGGCTCCACATCACGTCCACTCGCTCCCCTCACATAGCACTCACTCACATCAAACAATACGTAGCCCAAACCTCTCACCTTACCCGCCGGGTGGCAAACCGCTAACACGGCATAGGAGAGACCAACCGCATACGTCTTGTCCAAAGCTTTCTAATCAACCGATTAACCTACCACCTTCATTTCACGCCTTTCACACAAACCCAGCACGCACAACTCAACGGCCTTATACGCAAAGCCTACCGCCACGCCTTGCTTTTACCTCCCCATGCCTCTACCACGTGCCTTACAGCTATGGGACTCCACAACACTACACAGGAACTCATCAAAGCGCAGCGCTCCTCCCAAATCCTCCGTCTCTCCCGCTCCTCTACTGGACACCACATCCTAGCCTCCCTCAATATCAACTCAATTCAAACTTCCTCCCCGCACTGCTTATACACGCCTACATTCGACGCCTACTCCTCATCAAACCCCTTCCTCGCAACATGGACCCTCTCCACCATGCAGGCCGCCGCATGCCACGGGCCAAGCGCCACACCATCTCCCACCCCCCCTACCCCACTACCATCTACGTGGACGCGGGTCAATACCCGAACAATCAGGCTTACGCTACTTCTATGCAAGGTCCTTCCCACCCCCCAACCATGTCTGTCCTCACCCCCTCTCCTACGGTGGCAGAGGAAGGTGCCATTGCTCTCGCCATAGTTCAACAGCACCAACCCACCACCATCCTTTCCGACTACCAGAGTGCCCTCTCCAACTATCTTAAGCGACGTATCTCGCCACAACCTCTCTGTATAATCCTCCGACACTTTCTCAGCATCCTGTGGAGCTACTGCGGACTCCGGCCCACACTGGCGTAGGAGGCAATGAGGCAGTACATTCACATGCTCGAGAACTCCTTACCTGGGCTCCTGCATATTTTGCTCCTAACCACAGCATCCGCATCCCCCTGTACATATACACCGAGATTACACTGCACCACAGACTGAACCGTCGAACCCTGCCACCCCTCCACAGCTCCCTATCACCAGAGGAGGCCCGCATGTGGCGCATCATTCAAGCGCACACGTTCCCTCACCGCACGACCCTACAGCACTCCCCCCCCCCCCCCCCCGTTTCCCTCACCTCGCTTCCCGCAGTGTGGTGCGCTGCACACGCACTTTCATTCCCTCTGCCAGTGCCCCAAGAATCCCTATCCACCCCCCCCCCCCCCCCCCCCCCCCGCCCAGGCCTGGGAGCAGGCCATGCGGAGCTCCGAGGTTTCGGACCAGGTGGTAGTCACCTCCCGAGGCCTCCAGGTCGCTGCGGCATTGTGGGCAGCCGCCACCGCCCCATAAGGGGAGCTCTTTAAATGAATGTCCTTTCTCTCTCTTTCTCACGTAGGATCAATGGAAATGAGGAAGTTGATCGCCTGGCAAAAAAAGCGCATCATTCATCCCAGTCGATGAGTGAGGCAATCAGGCCCCTGGACGTTGCGCGGTACCTCATCCGAGGGGACCTCCAAGCCATGCACCCTGACTTCCGAGTTGCTCCGGCAAGCCACCGCACGCGCTTCCTTCGAGGGGACTTACCCGAGCTGACCGTGCTCTCCTTCTTCATCTGCGAATCGGCTGTCACCGCTGCGCGGAAAGAAGTCTCAAGCTTGTCATCGCTAGTTCATCCACCCGCCCACACTGCCCTGCAATAGAGACACTCGGGCATGCACTGCGCGAGTGTCCACAACATTCGCAGGCTCGATCAGCGCTGAGAGCGTCATATGCGAAACTAGGACTGCCTTCATGCACCTCATCAAACCTGTTGTTCCCGGAATGTCACACTTAAAATCGGGAAGAAGCGTTCCGTGCCCTGATGGACTTTTTAAAGGACCCAGGGCTCTCAGACTGGATATGATGCCGCCAGTGGTGTCCATGCTGCGCGGCTTGTTAACCGTCATCGTATTCTCCCTTTCTATCTGTTTAAATGCAGAGCATTTCTTTAACTCACATGAAGCGTCCGCCGTCCGTCCGCAACAGCTCAGCGCGCAGGTGCGCCCTCTCCCCCACTCCTCCTCTCCCGCATCACGCTACCCTCCTCGCTCTCAACAACAGGTTCGCACCCCTCCCCCTACACTATATAAAAAAAAATAGTACAAGGCAGCAGTTGCATCGATCTCGTCTTCACCAGTTCCTGCAACGCACGACCACTGCTTAAAGACCCCTTAACAGTGCACTTTAGCGACCACGAAGCCGTCGTTCTCAGCGTCCAATACAACGACAACAGCAACAAATAAATAAATAACGACTTACAACAACCTACTCCTTGCCTTCACTTCTTGCGTCACAAAAAAAAAAGAAAAATTGGGCCCATCTCTCCACGAGGGGGGACTCGAGTCGCAAAATCATGAAATTAATAATTAATATATAAAAGAAATATTATAATTAATAGTAATAATCAATAATAGTTAACACATTCACTACCAGCCAACCACCACCCCCTAAACACTAACGTTAACGCAATACACCCACCCCCTACGCGACGCATTTACTCGAGTCCCCCCTCGTGGGGAGATGGGCCCAATTTTTTTCTGTCCATTCTCTTTCCTGTCTATCTTCCTCCTAGACTCAGTCTTGATTGAGGTGCCCTCAACCCTAGGGGCAGTTACCGACTCAGTGGATTTTTTGTTTCTTTACCTATAAAGCAACTCTCTCTCTCTCTCTTATCTGGAGTGGCCCGTTCACTCACTGATTACGTAAGTGTCTGCGCCGACGCCGCTTACACCGCCGCAAAACCCATGTACCGGGCGCCTAAGGGCTGGGTCTTAGAATTTGACAAAAAGCGGCACAAGAACGATGAAGAAAAATCAGAGGTGGAAGGAAGAAGTAAAGTGTCAGATGATGTGATCTGTTTGATACGTGCAGTAAGTTTAAGAGAGCAAATTTCTGCTCTTATTGTTATTTTGTTTAGCCATTGAGGGAGAACATTTCACGGGACATTTCTTCCTTTGGCTACGTTATTCCCGGTAAACTTAAGCGCCCCACACAGCCATTTCTTGGCCGTGTCTTCAAATTGCTCTTGCAGGAGGGAGCCAGTTTTCGCACATGAGTATCTCCTCCGATGTCTTGCTAGGGCCGAGTTGACCATGCAGCACTCTGAAAGCACAATAACAGATGATCCAAAGACGGGCGTCTTCGTGCATCGTTCTCTCGGTCATTCTTTCTGATTTACCTGTCTGCTCAGGCGTTTTATCTATTTTTTAATTATTTATATAGTTTGTTTGTTATTTAGTTAGTTGGTTAGTTAGTTAGCTAACCCGTTAGTCAGTTGGTTATTAAATTAGTTAGTTAGTTAGTTAGTCAGTCAGTTAATTAGTCAGACAGTAAGGAAATCAGTCCGTTATTTTTTTAGTTGTTTATTCAGTTAGCTAGCTAGCTTGTTAGTTAGTTATTTGGTTATTTAGACGGTTAGATAGCCACTTATCCTCCGGAGCAATGTCACCTGAGGGGTGGCACATACATCGGCAGCACAGTCCTTCAATGCTTCCATGGTCATGAAACTCCCGGCCAAGTTTCGTACGGGGACAAAAGCTATCGCGAGGGGCGCCACCGCAGATCGGATGGCATCGGGCGGCCGACGCTGCTCTGTAGCTAGACCGGCAGGCAGGAACGCAGTACTAGCTGCATGCCCGTTCACACCAAATTTTTTCGCCACTCACAAAATGATAAGTCCATTTGAGCGGCCGCTGACACGTAAAGCGAAAGCGCATTGCTGATAAGGCGGCGAGCGTCTGTTTTATCTTACTCCGTGGTCCGTTCTCTGCCAAACGCGCTCTGACCACGCCCCCGGCTGCCCTCCGATCAAAACCAGCGCCGCGGCACGCCCTTCCTGGGCAGTGTACGAAGCTCTCCCATAGCGTGACTGTGAAGATTCATGACCAGAAAGGCATTGAAAGACGCTGCCGGCACTTTGGCAACCCTAATGAAATACAAGATGGCTATTGTAGAAAAGCAGTTTCGATGGCCTCGTTAATGCTGGTGGTGTTGGTTATTGTGGTTCTGCCGGAAAGGATAAAAGTGCGTTCCATTCAAGCGCTTTGACGATAAATATTGAGCATTGACAAGTGGTTAGAACACGAGGCAGGTAGACGGCATTATGGGGCGTAGCGCCTGAGATTAGTTCTCTGGTTTCATTATGTGGTTTGTTCGGGGCAAAGGATAAAATTTACCGTGGTAGAGGCTAGGTCCGCCTATGCAGCGATGGGTTTTAAGGATGGCCGGATGAGCTGAGGTTTTACTGCTGATAAGCTGGAATAAAATAAAAGTGCGGCAGATATTTTTCAATATAAAAATATGAAACATGTTTTCTTCAGAAGCCACCCTGAGTCAAAACCCGAGGGCGTCGAAAACCAGAAAAGCAGGGGGTGACCGCCTTGCCACCGCAACCCTCCGAAAATCCCACAGGCCGTGTGTACAATTCGATTCGAAACGGTTTCTACTGTTTTTGTTGTTTTATGTCTTCTTTATTCTTCCGCACAACCGACATTTCTCCTTGCTCCTTGCTAGCGTTTTTTATACAAGACGCAGTTATTCCTGTGTTTATAACTACGTTTTTGATGCATGGTTTTTCAATCTGTATGCGGTCCACAGTTGTGCCTGTATATTCGCTTGCCCACGCTGCCGACTTTCGCTGTAATAATAATAATAATAATAATAATAATAATAATAATCAATCAATCAATCAATCATTTATTTAACGTGTCCAGGAACAACCGAGAGGTCTTGATGCTGGCGCACAAAAAAAGAAACAAAAAAACTAAGAATAACACAATAGAACAAGATGACTGTTCAGAAGAAAACTATCAGAGATACAATGCGCACAGAAATATTAGGACGACAGGACAAAAGTAGATTAACACAGTATGAGAAATAGCTAATGATAATGACGAAAAGTCAGATAATATACATACATACATACATAGATACATACAACAATGCGCCAGATAAACTAAAAGAGAAGGATAGAACAAATTGCACATGTGCTGTTATCTTATAACGGTAGAAACCTTGGAGGAAAACGATAACTGTGACCCATCAAAAACATCAAGGTCAAGAAAATAAAAATTATAAAGACTTTGTATCCTGTTGAGGGTTGAGTGCTGAGAGAGGCGGGTAGTTACAAGAAACGGCCTGCTCTCTCTTGTTTGCTTCCGCGGAATCCGAAAATTAATACTATTGAGCAGTATAGGACAGGATATAGTACCGTGAACGAGCTTGAAAAGAAAGAAGAGATCGGCGCGATTTCGCCGGCAGCGAAGTGAAGGCAGTGACAATAGTTCAACGGTGTTAGAACACGAGCCAGAGTCATTTTTAGCGAAGCGATGGTTGTAAACGCTTAGAATTTTTTTCTGGACACGCTCAACTACGTTACTTAAGGAATTAGAGATGCCATTCCAGATCACAGATGCATACTCAAGTTGAGGAAGACATATTGCGGTGTACAATTTGCGGAGTGGCATAGGAGAATTGAATTCTCTCGATATTCTACAAACACAGCCGAGAGAACGAAGACCCCGCATAGCAACACGCTTAGTATGAGCTGAAAAATGCAAGGTGCTATCAAAGAGAACGCCGAGATCATTGATCTCACAAACCCTACATAAAGACACAGAATTGACAGAGTATAAAAAAGATACGCTAGATGATTTGCGAGTGAAACTCATGACTTTTGTCTTTGAAATATTGAGAGAAAGGTTATTGTTTTTACACCATTCTGAAAAAGAACACAAATCAGACTGCAACAAGCGACAGTCGTTAAATGAATGAATTTCCCTAAATATCTTTATATCATCTGCATACAAAAGGAAAGAAGAATTGCGAATGGCAGAAGAAACGTCGTTAACATACATTAAAAAGAGGAGTGGGCCTAATACCGAACCCTGAGGTACACCACTGGTCACTTTGTAAAAGGAGGACGTTTGGCCATTGACGGCAACATAACATGATCTGTCACGAAGGTAGCTATGCAATAGATTCACAACAGCGGTGTCAACATCAAAATGAGCAAGTTTAACCATAAGCATTGAGTGACTGACTACATCGAACGCTTTGCTGAGGTCACAGTAAATGGTGTCGACCTGTCCTCTCTGGAATACAGGTGTAGATATTTGCGTCATGAAACTGGCAAGATTAGTGACGGTTGAGCGGCCAGGGACAAATCCATGTTGATTATTATTCAATGAGTTTTTCACATTAAAAGACAGTATGTGGTGAAGGGCCAGCTCAAAAATCTTTGACATGGCACAGAGAAGAGAAATCGGTCGATAATTCGAGACATCAGTTTTAGAGCCAGACTTAAATACTGGAAAAACACGAGCAATTTTCCACATGCTAGGAAATGTGGAAGTAATCAGACAGTTATTAAATATGCTAGTCAATACTGGGACCAATATACTGCTATAAGCTTTAAGTATGGCTGAGGGGATACCATCTGGACCACATGATAAGGATGGTTTCAAGCGCTTAATGCATTCGCTGATGAGATTTTCATCTAGCGACAGAGCATTGGGTGTGTTGATTTCCAAGTGTTGTTCGATAGTAGTGCTAGAGTAAGAGGCTTTATAAACGGAAGAGAACTGCATGGCAAAACAGTCAGCGACGGCTTGTAGTTCTGTTCCATTGGAGTCCAGTAGTATTAAAGGCTCTTCCCTTTTGTTAGACCGCTTGCGTACATACTTCCAGAACTCAGCCGGCCTGTCAGAGGCGCTTTTTTCTAAGTGTGCAATATATGAACTGTGATCCCGTTTATATAGGCGTTTACAAAGAGTTCGAAAGCATCGGAAATCTTCCTTGCGCTCGAGAGATGGAGTGCTTTTAAGCTTTCTGTGTGCGCGATCTTTATGCTTTAGAGCACTTATAAGTTCAGACGAGAACCTGGGGGGATATTTATGGAGTTTAGGAGTATATTGTGGAATATATTTGCGCATACTGCTTCAGATAAGTTCCGTAAGCTGATCTACTTGGTCATCAACATTGGTTTTTTCAGTTACCATAGACCAGTCAATGGAGGATAAGTCATGGTCTAAGCCAACGTAGTCACCTTTTTCGAAAGCAAATCTGGGCGATTTGTTCATGTTATTTTGAAAGCTCTGTTTTTCCCCTGACAGAGAGAGTGTTAGTTTAAGTGGTGGGTGAAATTTATCGGGACGAACAAGAAAAACGTCAGAGAGTGACACTTCAATAGGCTGATTGTTCGAAATACACAGATCTAATATGTTACCGCAAGGATTGGCAATAGAATTATGTTGTTGAAGGGAATTAAAAGCAAGAAATTCTAATAGCAGGCCGCACTTATTCTCTATGTATTGATGGTAATTAGAATATTTAAGTGTTATCCAGTCGATACCAGGGGTATTAAAATCACCAATAACAACAATCCTGTGCTTCCTATGTGAAGCTATGACACTTTCAATGGAAGAGATGATGTCATTAAAAGAGATTGGGGGGTAATGCTAGGCGGGGCACATAGAAGGACCCAATCAACAATTTTTCGCAGCGATAAGGCTAATTCCACCCATATTGATCCAGGAACAGTTTCAATGTCACCTTCGGCGAACCGATCTGAGAGAATTATCTACAGCCATAAGTACGCGACCACCTTTTTGTTTGGTTGCACTGAAGTCACGATCACTGCGGAAAGTGTTGTAACTTGGTGGAAATAGTCTGATGAGAGAGAGAGAGAGAAAACATCTTTTTTGTCCTGCAATACGCGACGCGGCCTCACGTCGTGTCAGCCGGCCAATCGGCTTCCGTCACCTACTCATTGCCTACCCCCGGGTGGGGGTGACACTTTCGGGCGTTGAAGCTCGAGGGCGTCCGACACTTGCTGGACGGCCATTGTGTTGTATGACGTAGTCTTTGCACGCCGCCGCACTGACAAGGTACGGCGGGAAACGTCTCTGCTGCCACTGGCCCTCGCTCGGGTGTCTTCTTGCAGTCCCACAGCATGTGGGCCGCCGTGGCCCTGTCCTTCTTGCACATCACACACACATCACTGGGGTACACCTCCGGGCATATGTGTTTAGCTAGTTACTGGAGTCATCAGCGCACGTGTTTTGCAGGCTGCCTAACACCACTGCTTCGCGTCGCGTCCGCTTAGGGTGGGGTGGGGGGGGTAGCGTCCGGCGGTTAGTCCGGTACCACTCCAGGGTGTCCCTTGTAGGTGGTGAGTGGCACCACCTAGTCGTCTTCCTCCGCCGCAAGTTGGGTGCTCGGGCTCGCGCCGCAGGCTGGTTGAACCGCGCGTGCCGCCCGGTCCGCCTCCTCGTTGCGGTTCTCGCCCGTGCCTCCACGGGCCGGCGTGCGCCGGGAACCACTTAATAGTCACCGATGGTCGTCTGGGGAGTCGGGACCCCGCACACCCTCACAACACTGAGGGAGACACTATTCGTAGCGTAGTGCGAGATCGCTGTCTAGCGTCACTGATGACTGTGGTGCACTCTGGGTTCGTAAGGGCTAAGGCGATCGCCATCTCTTCGGCCTGGTCCGTGCTCTTGGCACTGACGCTGCCAGCCGTGTACAGCGCCCCGGTGGTGGCTGCTACCACGCCGCGGCGTACGTGTTGGGCCGGTCCGGGTACATGGCTACGTCCACGTAGTATGCTCCGGTGTCCATCGCGTGTGTCGCCGGTGGTGCCTTGGCTCTCGCGAGCCGTCGTTCCTGATTGTGCTCAGGATGCATGTGCCGGGGGATGGGTGGCACGTGGAGGTTGCGGAGCAGGTCCCGCGGGAGCGAGGCTCGTTCCGCGCCGTCCTGCGTTCCTTGTCCCTGGTGCCCGAGCCGCTGTAGGATCGCGCGTCCCGCTCTCGTTTGCCTTAGTCTCGTTAGCTGTGCCGTGCGCTGGGCCTCGGCTATCTCGTCGAGAGTGTTGTGAACTCCCAGCTCGAGGAGCTTGTCCGTGCTGGTGTGCGTGTATAGCCCGAGTGCCTGATGAGGGAATCTCATTGCACAGCCAAGTTTCGGTAATCACAATAACAGGAAACGAAAACGAAATAACATTAGCAAAAAATTCAGTTGGCTTAGTTCGTAGACCACGAGCGTTTTGGTAAAAGATGTCCAAATTACACACCTTCACTGTCAATTATAGACTCTGAAGGATGGAGCATATCATCATGTTGAATCCCACGGAATGGCTTGAAAATGCAGCCACGCGGCCACATTGAGGGGTCGTTCAGACGCTTCATGTTTTCTTCCTCAACCATGACGTAGAATGAGGAGTACGACAAATATTTTGTTTTCAGCCGCCGGCAGGAAAGGGGACAAATATTTTGAGATTCGATGTGCTTCTTGAGGTCAGCAGTGGCAGTGTCAGGGCTCAACTTTGAAACAAATAGTGCCCTTTGACGCTGCGGCCGCTCAACCACCGACAATGCACACGACTCCATGGCTCCAAGGAATGCAGGCCTGTTTCCCTTCTTTGTATTCTTTTCACCCTTTGTGGCAATTGTTGTCAAAGGGGGTCGGGCAGGATCGTCAACGCGTTGCTCCGAAGGGGATTGACGAGCTGGCGGCGTAGGGCAAACAGGGATGATAATAATAATAATAACAATCAATCAATCAATCAATCAATCAATCAATCAATCAATCAATCAATCAATCAATCAATCAATCAATGTTTATTATAGTGCCCAGGAACAGCGGAGGCCTTCGTGCTGGAGCACTCAGAGGGGAAAATGCAGCACTGTAGTACATCAACAATTTGCTAATAAACACTCAGTGAGCAAAAAAAAAAAAGAAGAAAGACCTACAAAAAACGGCAAAGAAGATTAGAAATAAAATAGTGCAATCCAACCGACTTTACACAATCAATTCGTGCTGGCGCACAGACAAGGTATAAGACAGCAATAAAATGCATCAACAGCTGGCAAAAGAACAGTGAGTGAGCAATAAATGAGAAGAAACTACAACTTCAAAGAAGAATAAAAATACCATAGTGTAATTTTAGGCAACATTACACAATCAATAGAAACTGTAATGTCTGGTCAGTTGCAAGAAGACATATTACAATAAGCGTAACTATACAGAAGGGTGAGTGAAAAGAAGAAAGTTTTTACAAGATTCGGGAAGCGTACATTTTCAGTTTCAAATGGACGCATGAAGTGAATGTGGCAACTTTTAATGATAAAAACGGCAGAAAAAGAAAAATTCTACGATAATTACAGTCGCAGTATCAGCACAATACACGAATAACCAGGAACAAGAACAAGCTCGGTGAAGTCAATGCACACGTCAGGACGATAAGTGAAGAAAAATAGCACTGCCAAGATGAACCTAGTGTGTCAGAGCTGACAACCCGGCCAAAAACTCCCGAAGAGGACGCTGAAAGATATCGAGCTTCTCGGAGTGAACATTATGCAGGTGCTGCATCCTTTGAAGAGGAGAACGTGTGCTGAGAGCTCCAGCTGCTTTAAAAGGGTGGGCGAGCCTTGTAGCTTTTTGTGGAACGCGAAAACTGATTGATTCAAGTAGTTCCGGGCATAAAATAATACCATGAAGCAATTTGTACATGAAAAGAAGGTCTGAGTGGGTCCGCCGGGAACTTAGAGAAACAGTTATAGGGATAGGCTCCGACGGAAAACGATGCCTAAATATTGATGAAAATTTGGTTTGTACACGCTCTATACGTTGACAGTTGGAACTACAGGTTCCATTCCAAACGACAGAAGCATATTCTAGTTGCGGAATACAAAGCGTTCTGAATAGTTTTAGGAATGAAGAAGGAAACCGGAATTCTCGAGAAAACCTGCATACAGCTGTCGAAAAGCACGCCGAGGTCTCTGATCTCTTCAACTCTAGACAAGTAACCGCCGTTAATACTGTAGCAAAATAAAGTGTGGTTCGTTTTCCTGCTATAAGACATGACCTTTGTTTTTGTAGAGTTAAGATTTAATCTATTGCCTGAGCACCACTTGGAAAATGAGGATATATCTTGCTCCAGGGCAATGCAGTCATTAATGGACTCAATCCGTCTGAATATTTTAATGTCGTCAGCGTAAAGAAGGAAAGAAGACATCTTAATTGCGGCTGACACATCATTAACAAAAATGGAGAACAAGAGAGGCCCCAACACGGAGCATTGAGGCACACCGCTTGTTGATCTGTACAGAGCAGACGTCTGCCCGTTAATGCTAACGAAACTGAACCGGTTATCTAGATAACTACCCAACAATGCCACGAGTAGTGTATCAATTCCTACCTGTAAAAGCTTTTTAAGGAACAGCGTGTGGCAGACAACGTCAAATGCTTTGCTCAGATCACAGTAGACAACGTCGAGCTGGCCCCTCTCAGAAATGGCTGCCGAGGCCTGCTCCATAAAGCAGGAGAGATTAGTTGTTGTCGACCTTCCTGATATAAAGCCGTGCTGTTTACTTACAAGAAAATTCTGTACAGAAGTTGACAGTAATTTGTGCAGCGCTGTCTCAAACAGCTTGGAACAAGCACAAAGGAGAGAAACTGCTCTGTAGTTTGTTGCATCCGATTGGAGCCTGACTTGAAAATAGGACGGACAAAACAGGTACAAAAAATGCTGCCGTATGTTTTGAGAATAGCTGGAGGTATTCCGTCAGCTCCACACGACAATGACAGTTTCATGCGCTTTAGGCTCTCCAAAACCAACTGCTCGTCCAAAAGCACTAAGCTGGAGCCTTGTACGCGATTTAACAATATGTTCATTCCAGAGACGTCACGCTGGCCGCATGTGGCACTGAAGTGCTGAGCAAAGTGGTTGGCGACATTATGAACTTCTTCCCCAGAGGAATCTACAAGATTGATAAGATCATGTGAGTTGTTCTTACGGGACCGGATGTATCTCCAAAATGTTTCAGGCTGAGAATTCGCACTACTCTCTACAGAATCGAGATAGGAGCGCTGGTCCCGTTCATAAAGGTTTTTACATAAGTTACGGTAAGAGCAGAAGTTCTGTTTCCATTCGTCACTCCCGGTTTTCTGATACTTTCTGTGGCAGCGGTCTTTTAATTTAAGAGTCGTACGAAGTTCTTTCGAAAACCAATGTGGGTGCTTGGAGTGGTTTGGTTTATACTTGGGAATAATAATAATAATAATAATATTGAAATGGGGTTTATTGGCAAGGGTTGCTGTGTAGGCGAAAGACGAGGAGGGCACAGGCCGAGCACAGTCCGAGCACAGTCGACGCTTGGAGGAAGCAGAGCGAGAGAGAACCCCGTCGCTCCAGGCGATGGCGGTGCGGCTTCCATATTCGGCTTCTGCTACCGACGACGATAAAGTGGCGCACATCTCCCGCAGGGGATTGGTGACGGTCTTGATTCTTCCGGTGAACGTTGCCAATCTTCTGCATTACAATCACCCCCGGGCGAAAAGGGTAGCCATCCTGGCGACTCACGGCGCTTGCGAAACAAGTGGATCGTAATAGGGTTTTAGACGTTCAACATGCACTGTTTCCCGACCACGGCGTCGGAGATCCTGGGAAGGTGTTAAGGGCTCGACAACATAGTTGACTGGGGAAGTCTGTTCGATGACGCGGTAAGGGCCTTGATAGTTTGAGAGGAATTTCGAGGAGAGACCAGGAGTCCGAGTGGGTACCCAGAGGCATACACGAGAATCAGGAACGAAGCTCGGCACGGGCTTGCCATCAGTGTGAGATTTTGGCGGCCCTGTTCTTCCGTGGTAAAAGAACGAGCAAGTTGCCGGCATTCTTCTGCGCGCTTGGCGGCCTCCGAGACCGGAGCACACTCAGATGGATCGGGACGATACGGCAGAATGGTGTCCAACATACACGATGGCTCACGCCCGTATAAAAGGAAAAATGGAGAGAACCCAGTCGTGACTTGAGTGCGGTGTTATAAGCGTACGTCACGTATGGAAGCACCAGGTCCCAATTTCTATGATCGGACGCCACGTACTTAGACAACATATCTCCAAGGGTGCGGTTAAAGCGCTCTGTTAGACCGTTTGTCTGCGGGTGGTAAGCTGTGGTCGTGCGATGGATGGACATGGCATTCTTTAAGAAGCGCCGAAATGACGTCAGACAGGAAGACACGTCCCCGGTCACTGAGCAGTTCTTTAGGGGCACCGTGACGAAGTATAAATCGACGCAAGAGAAACGAGGCAACGTCACGTGCCGTGGCAGTTGGCAGAGCAGCGGTCTCTGCATACCGTGTTAAGTGGTCAATGGCCACTATAGCCCAGCGGTTTCCGGCGGCTGTGAAAGGTAATGGGCCGTACAAGTCAATGCCAACACGGTCAAATGGCTTGGCCGGGCAAGGCAGCGGTTGCAAAGGACCGCTCAGATGGGGCACCGGCGCCTTTCGTCGTTGGCAGTCTTGGCAGGACCGAACGTATTTGAGCACAAAGCTGTACATCCCACGCCAAAAGTAACGAATGCGCAAACGTTGATAAGTTTTGAGCAGGCCGGCATGACCGCACGTGGGATCGGAATGAAAAGAGGCGCACACATCGGATCGCAAATGTTGAGGGATGACAAGTAACCATTTGCGGCCGTCGGCGTGATAGTTTGCGGCGATAAAGCATCCCATCGCGTACCGCAAAGTGTGATGCTTGCCTACGCAGAGCCCGAGTCGTAGCGGCCCTGGAAGGATCGGATAGGCAGCTGATGAGGGAAGCGATCCAGGGATCCTTCCGTTGCTCGGCTGCCATATCAGTCACCGAAAGGGCCAGCAGATCACCGGACGGCTTCGCAAGGTCAGAAGAAACTGGTGAACGTGACAGAGCGTCGCATCAGAATGCTTCTGACCGGACCTGTATATGACACGGATGTCGTATTCTTGTAGGCGAAGCGCCCATCGCCCAAGACGACCCTGCCGGATCCTTTAACGACGCCAACCAGCAAAGCGCGTGGTGGTCAGTGACCACATCAAATGGGCGGCCGTACAGATATGGTCGAAACTTAGCAAGCGCCCAGATGATGGCCAAGCACTCCTTTTCGGTTACCGAATAATTCGCTTCAGCTTTCGTCAACGTGCGGCTCGCATAGGCAACACCAGGTCTTCGTTGGCAAAGCACGGCCCCAAGGCCAACTCCACTGGCGTCAGTGTGAACTTCAGTAGGCGCTGTAGGATCGAAGTGGCGAAGTACAGGTGGAGAGGTCAGTAGACAACGCAGAGTCTCAAACGCTTGGTCGCAAGCTGGGGACCAGTCAGGTAAGTCGCTGGCACCACCAAGGAGTTTCGTCAATGGCGCAATGATAGAGGCAAAGTTGCGGATGAAACGTCGGAAGTATGAGCAAAGGCCTATGAAGCTCCGAAGAGATTTTATATTAGTGGGCTTCGGGAACTCGGCCACTGCACGGAGCTTCGCTGGGTCGGGTAAAACGCCGTCCTTGTGACGACGTGGCCCAAGATGGTTAGCTTCCTCGCGGCGAAGTGGCACTTTTTTAGGTTCAGTTGGAGTCCAGCTCGAGAAAGACAGGTTAAAACCTGTTCTAGGCGCTGAAGGTGCGTCGGAAAATCGGCAGAAAAAATTGACAATGTCGTCTAAGTAGCACAAGCAAATTTTCCACTTGAGTCCCCTCAGAATATTGTCCATCATGCGTTCGAATGTTGCCGGGGCGTTACACAGCCCGAACGGCATAACATTGAATTCATATAATCCATCAGGGTGACAAATGCCGTCTTCGAGCGATCAGCGTCGGCCATAGGTACCTGCCAATATCCGGATCGCAAGTCAAGAGACGAGAAAAACTCTGCCCCCTGCAAGCTGTCTAGAGCGTCATCAATGCGTGGAAGCGGATAGACGTCTTTGCGCGTGATATTGTTGAGGCGACGGTAGTCCACGCAGAAGCGAATGGATCCATCCTTTTTTTTGACGAGCACGACAGAGATGCCCACGGGCTGCTTGAGGGTCGAACAACTCCACGCTGAAGCATGTCGTCCACATGCTGCTCGATGGTGCGGCGCTCAGCTGGGGAAACGCGATAAGGCCGCTGCCGGAGGGGGGCATGGGTACCAGTGTCGATGGAGTGCTCGACTGTAGATGTGCGGCCAAGTTCGCTTTGGGCCAAGTCGAATGACGATTGAAATCGTTGAAGCAGCGCCAAAAGTTGGACTTGCTGGGTAGGGTCTAGACCGTCGTCAACAGAGGCAAGAAAAACATCAGTCGAAGGCTCCGCCCCAGGCGGACATGGGTCGAGTCCGGCAACCTGAACCTGAGAAGTGCGGTCCGGAATGGCTATCACGCGACCAGGATCTATGTATTCCAAGTTGCCAAGTGTTTCACCCTCCAGAAGGGCGCACGGCGCCGAAGACACGTTAGTGACAAACATGTTGCCCGTTCCGGCGCTGAGAGTAAGGAGGGCAGACGGCAGGGGAAAACATTTGCGGCGGAGAAAAACGTCAGAGGGCGTAAACAGCGCCGTAGCGTCAGTCGTGGATGTGCAGCGCACGGGCACACAAACAGAAGAATAGGGCGGGACGTCTGTGTCGGCTGCCATGACAAGTTTGGTTGTGGCGGCACTTTTGCTGTCATCAAATAGTGCGTCACAGAAAAAAAACTCAACTTCTGCGCGCGCACAGTCGATCACTGCGTTATGACGCGAAAGGAAGTCCCACCCTAATATGACGTCGTGGGAACACGCCGGTAGCACAATGAGTTCAATGAAGTACAGCACGTCCTGAATAACGACTCTAGCCGTGCAAACGGCCGTTGGTTCAATGTTGTGCGCGCTTGCGGTTCGGAGCGACAGTCCTTGAAGAGGCGTCGTGACTTTGTGCAATAAACGGCATACATCGGCTTTGATGACGGAAACAGCAGCTCCCGTGTCTACCAGGGCGACAGTGCGAAAACCTTCTATGGTAACGTCGATAACATTAGTAGGGGACGAAGGAGGGTGAGGCCTTGTCTTTTCGACGTCAGCGCAGTTCTTGCCTCGGGAACTGCGGCGACTAGTTTTCCGTGTCTTCGTTACCAGGGACGACGTCGCATCGGAGAAAGCGAGCGACGGCGCGGGGAAGATGGACGACGGTCAGTAAATGTGGTGCGATCCGAAGAGCGAGGTTCAGTCGGGGAGCGAAGTGGCACCTGGGCTTGAGCCGACGGCGGAAAACCGGCATGTGTAGCGTCCCATAATGACGGCGGACGGCGGCGGCAGTAGCGTGCGACGTGCCCAGGTACTCCACAAGAAAAGCAAATAGGACGATTATCCGGAGTACGCCACGGACCACCGGCCTGGGAATTAAACCGTGGAGGCGGAGGCCACAGTTGGGACAGCTCGAGGGTTGCACCGGAAACGTCGGCTGGTACGTCAGGGTTGACTGCGGCAATGGTCTTGCGGTGATGTTGGCGTATGTGACTGGCGCGGCAATCGGCACGTATTGCGGACCAGGCGGAAGTGCTTCGGCAACTTGATCTCGGATCACATGCTCGAGAGAAGGTCCTAGCGTCGACACAGGCTTTGCCGTGACGGGCCACCTCCTCCCGCACGAAGTCTTTGATTTGCGAAAGCAACGAAGGATCTGCGTGCATCGCTGACAAACTTGACACACAGTCATTCTGTACAAGAGACCGTCGAGTGAGGGCCCGTTGCCTCCGTAACTCATCGAAACTTCGGCACATGTTAATGACTTCGGTCACGGTGCGTAAGTCCCTCGACAAAAGCATTTGGAAGGCGTCATCATCTATTCCTTTCAATATGTGCTTGATTTTTTCAGCTTCTTGCATAGAGGGGTCGACGCGCCGACACAGGTCGAGGACGTCTTCAATGTAACTCGTGAAGTTTTCACCGACCTGCTGGGCTCGTAAGCGCAAGCGCTGCTCTGCTTGAAGCTTGCGCACAGCTGGACGGCCGAAAACCGCAAGGAATTCGTCCTTAAACTCAGCCCATGTCTTAAGGCGGCTCTTGTTATTCTTGAACCACACCTCAGCGACGCCGGTCAGGGGAAAGCTCACGTAAGTGAGTTTGAAAACATCGTCCCACCGGTTGTACGCGCTCACCCGCTCAAAGGTTTCCAGCCAATCTTCCGCGTCGTTTTCGTCAGTGCCGTTGAAGTCTGGCGGGTCTCGCTCACGCACAGCAACAGAGCACATCACAGGCCGAGGCGAGGGCGTAGCGGTTTGGTTGGCTTCGCTGGTCATCCTTTCGGGCAGCTTTCGGCTCCGGAGTTCCAGGACTGGATCGTGACCCCGGCTCCTCCACCACTTGAAATGGGGTTTATTGGCAAGGGTTGCTGTGTAGGCGAAAGACGAGGAGGGCACAGGCCGAGCACAGTCCGAGCACAGTCGACGCTTGGAGGAAGCAGAGCGAGAGAGAACCCCGTCGCTCCAGGCGATGGCGGTGCGGCTTCCATATTCGGCTTCTGCTACCGACGACGATAAAGTGGCGCACATCTCCCGCAGGGGATTGGTGACGGTCTTGATTCTTCCGGTGAACGTTGCCAATCTTCTGCATTACAATATTAATAATAATAATAATCAATCAATCAATCAATCAATCAACCTTTATTTCGGTGCCCAGGAACAACCCTAGGGTCTTGGTACTGGTACACCATATACAAATCGTACATAAAAACAAACTAAAATCAAGACAACACAACACACAAAACCGTATGCATGAAAGAAACAATAAAGTAAAGATAGTTACAGTAATCTCAAAAAGCAAAACAGCAAAAAAAAAAAAAAGAAAAGAAACAGGAGACCTAGCGTTGCAAGCTATGACACTCGGACAGCGAAATGTTCAAGGCACGTGACAAACAGGAAATACTCACTGAACATGACAGAGATAAGTTATACGCATAAAACAAAGGTTTTGATAACAAAATGTTAGGAAGTTTCAAATTGGAAACGAAGTTCAGCAGTTACAAGCACTGACACTCAAACCGACAGAATTCAAGCAACACAAAATCAGGAAAGTGAAAAACAAACAAGCAGATGATGATTTGCATAAAATAATACGGAACAGAAATACGGCACATAATGACATAAAGGCACTTAAGCTACAACAGTTTTCAATTCTTAGAGAACAAAGACAAAGAGCTCTGGAATATATCAAGACGATCAGAATATTCATTATATGCACATTGTATTCTGCAGATGGACGAGCATCGTTCTACTTAAAGCATCTGTTCTAAAGTTCGAAATCTTCGGAAAAGTTTGTTCGGCAAGTTGACATTGATAAGTGTAACCAAGTCATCACACAAAATACCACATGAAGAAGTTTATAAAGAAAGATAATATCAGCTCTCATTCGTCGACACCAAAGGGAAGGAATACTTTTCAGACAAGGCACATGCTGCCGTTTGCGTCTTCTAGCACATGACGGAAGCGGTGCTTAAAGATAAAGAGGAACTTATTTTGAACTCTTTCGATACGGTCACTATTGGACTTGCAAGTTCCATTCCAAACAACAGAGCCGTATTCGAGAAGAGGTAAGCAGAGAGCCGAATACAACTTTAAAAAAGGAAGAGGACCTTTAAACTCTCTAGAATACCTGCAAACAGCACCCAGACATCGAAGAGAGCGACGGGTAATTTGTGTAACGTGGGAAGAGAAAGTCAGAGAAGTATCAAATAGTACTCCCAAGTCTCGAATTTCAGTCACCCTCGGCAATGCAGTGCTTGCAATTTTATAAGAGTATTGCAGCTGTTGAGTTTTTCTACTATAGGAGACAACTTTCGTTTTTGAGGGGTTCAAAATTAGGTCGTTTTTGGTGCACCAACGATGGAATGACCGCAATATCAGCCTGAAGATAATTACAGTCCTGAATATTGCGCACTTCTCTAAAGATTTTCATATCATCAGCATACAACAAAAAAGAAGAATTTTGAATTACAGAAGCAACATCGTTAATGAAAATGGAGAAAAGAAGGGGACCCAGAACAGATCCCTGGGGTACACCACTGGTTGCTTTGTACCTAAATGAATTTTGACCGTTAACACTTACATAGCAATATCGCTGCTGGAGATAGCAACGTATAAGACCACCAAAGAAGCGTGGACATCTAACAGAATGAGCTTGGCAAGCAATAACGAGTGGTTGACTACATCAAAGGCCTTGCTCATGTCACAGTAGACCACATCAAGCTGGCTTCTACCAACGATTGCTGGGACAGCCTGCTCCATGAAGCACGCGAGGTTTGTGGAAGTTGAACGACCACGCATAAAGCCATGTTGATTAGGAATGAGGACGTGTTTAAGTGAGAAAGACAACACCATATGAAGAGATAACTCGAATAGTTTAGAGGCAGAACAAAGGAGCGAGACTGGCCTATAGTTTATGGGCGTCAGTTTTTGGGCCCTGACTTGAATACAGGGAATACGCGAGAGATTTTCCATGAGCGAGGGAACGTGCCAGACCGGAGACAGTTATTAAACATTGAAGTGAACACTGAACGAATATGTTTGCATACGTTTTTAGAATGGCGGCAGGAATACCATCTGATCCACAAGAAAGCGAGGGCTTTAGCCGCTTGATACTGGTCCGCACGATGTTCTCGTCCAGTTGGAAACAACCAGAGTTACCGCCCTGGTGACAAGGGGCGCTACTGTTATCACTGCCACCGCTAATTCCAAAAAAAGAAGAAAACTGACGAGCAAAGCAGTCGGCCACCTCCGCAACCTCATTGCCGTTGGAGTCTAGTAACGAATAGATTCTTTAGTTTTACTAGATCTTGAATGAATGTACTTCCAGAAGGCTCCCGGTTGATGGGTGCTTTAGCTTCTACTGACGCCAGGTACGAAGCATGATCACGCTTGTGCAATATTTTGCATAAGGCACGTAGGCGCCGAAACTCCTGAGCGAACTGTTCGCACCAGAGCGCTTCATCTTTCTGTGCGCACGTTCTTTGAGTTTAAGGGCATCCCGCAATTCAGAAGAAAACCAGTGTGGGAATTGAACTTCTTTGGTAAATATTGCGGGATGTATTTCTTCATACCCAAAAGTACAATCTCAGTAAAACGGTCAACTTGTTCATTGACATCAGGTTCGTCAATGACTGTCGACCAAGGGGCAGCAGAAAGTATCATACAGCCCAACGTAATCTCCCTGGGCGAAAGCGTAGCGAGGTTGCGTGTTGCAGGAACTTACGGAATGGTGGAGCATTGTGGGAAGGGAACAGGAAATAGAAAGAGGAGGATGAAATCTGTCAGGTCTGACTAAAGGACAATCAGAGTGTGACACACTTAACATCATCAAAATTCGAAAAACACAGGTCCAAATGTTTCACTGCAGTTTTCTATGTGATTATGCTGTGCCATGGAAGTGAAAGACGAAAAATCTAGTAATCTATTACCCTTCTGTTCAATGTGGTGGTTATGGTGGGAACAGGATAGATGGCTCCACTGAACGCCAGGAGCGTTAAAGTCTCCAAGAAGGAGGACCTTGCGGTTGCATTGAGTAATAAGCTCTTGTTCAATGGAGGAAACTAACTGATTGAATGCGTCAGGAGCTACATCAGGGGGAATGTAAAAAACCCCAACAAGAAGTTTTTCAGTTTTAGAGATAAGAATTTCAACCCATACAGACTCATCTGCATTCTGAATATCACTACAAAGCACACTCGGGAGAGATTTGTCGACGGCAAGAAGGACCCCACCCCCTTTTTGTTTGCTTCCCGTCAAGGCACGATCACTACGATATACATGGTAATTTTGAGGGAAATAATCACTGGACAGAATATCAGGGCACAACCAAGTTTCAGAGATAGCTATTAACGGAAAACACGAAGCCAGAACATTACCAAAGAAGTCAGTTGCCTTGGTACGAAGACCGCGCACATTCTGATAAAACACATCCAAAGTACTAGTCATCATTGCTTTTCTTACGGGATGCGCTCAGAGCTG
The DNA here is from genome assembly GCA_013339765.2 of Haemaphysalis longicornis. Lineage (NCBI taxonomy): Eukaryota > Metazoa > Arthropoda > Arachnida > Ixodida > Ixodidae > Haemaphysalis > Haemaphysalis longicornis. Next base: position 15,868 of record JABSTR010002390.1, on the reverse strand, counting down.
TGAAGCATGCCTTCGCGAAACATGCCTCGAAACTCCTTAAAGAGGCAGTCTTTCGGCCAAACAGCGGGGTCATTCAAACGCTCGAAAAACTCTTCACTGACGGATATATAAAAGGATGCGTACGTGTCAAACTTCGTCTTCAGTCGTCGGCAGCTCAAGGACGAGACACCCAAGGTTGACAGATGGGCATTAAGGCTAGCAGAGGTGGTGGATGGGGAAAGCTTTGAGACGAACATAGCTTTGGGGCGCTTCGGCTGCGGAACGACTACGAGTCCACATGTGTCCGATGCACCTACACATGCACGGCTTCGGCGCTTCTTCTCAATAGTAGGAGGGTTACGATCAAGCACAGACACAGATTGCACCGGGGAAAGTGGGGACGGAGTGGGAGGCAGTGTCGGAAAAGCCGAAGACACCGACTGCAGCGGAGCCGACGTAGCCGACGGCGACACTTCTTTGTAGACACTTGCGTGAAAGAAGGCTTTTCCGAGCTGCGACGTACTTCATCCTGCAAGGCAGGGGGGCGACCGAAGCAATTCGGCACGCAAGGAGCACACCTCCACACGCAGGGAACTAACCACCTTCGCATAATGGCGCGGTCTCCCTCCCTCTCTTGGCGGAGACGGTCGAAAGAGAGCGCGTTTTCCCGGCGCATGAGATCGTTGTTCTCCCGCAGCCGGGCCACTTGGTCGCTGAGGAAAGAAATTCCGTCAAGCGCGTCGATGAGGAGTGCGCGAAGACCGGAAGCTTCGGCGTCAAGGTCAACCGGCTGGGACGGCGGGGCCGGGGCCTTCTCGACGACGGGCGGCGAGTCTCGTCGAAGGGAGCAGGGGGAAGGAGCCCCGCTTGCGGACGTGCCGATGTCGTCGCCGGCTCCGCTAGGCCTAGCCGCCGCCTCAGCCGTTTCACAGATGTTGCACTTGAACGGCCGAGCGCCAGAACTCAGGAGTTGAAGCTCAGCGTCCGGCCACACAACACACTTCGCGTGCACGCGTTTGTTACAGGAAAGGCAGCGGAAAAACTTTTGTTTACCGTAAAAAACACAAGAGCATAGAATACAGCAATCCTTGCTGGGCGCCATCTTGCCGCAAGATGTCACGCAATAATAATAATAATAATAATAATAATACTTTTATTTCCATTCAAATAAATACATTTTATAATGCCGAGCCTGCCGAAGCCTCACAAGGGCTTGTATGGCAACACTCGGCAGCTGGGGCGAAAATCAGTGCCAGCACTGAATCAAATAATGCGTAACATACTGTCTTACAGTACATTCTCTGTACAAGACCACCCTAGGCAACACTCAAAAATACAACCACCAGAAGAAAAACATCAGTACCTCATTGCAGGAATGCAAAAAAAAGGGGGTTTCAAACAAAACAAACTCTTCAAATAGTCTGACACGCAGCATAGAAATTTTCAAATAAAACTGATCTATAAAAACAACGACATACAGCAGACGATTGATATTCTATACAGCATCAGGACATAATCCTTAAAACAAGAAGGGCAATACACTGCAAGAGAGGCAGTACAAAATTTCTTCGGTCATGCATTTTTTAATTGGTTACAGTCATTTGACTCAAATTATAGGACAGTTTAGCTTTGAAGATCCATAAGCGCTCGTTTAATTCCACGCAGTGTTTCTTCATCGAAAACTGACTGTGGAAGTTGATTGAAAATTTTAGGCACATAATACGCTCTACAACTTTCACCATACCGTGTTCGTACCCTTGGAAGAAGAAAACGGGGAGGATTACGCAAAGGAATTTGCTTAGAATGTGGAATAAGGAAATTCTTGTTCCAAAAGTGTCGAGGGACGATCGTGCAAAGAAATAAAGTGTCAAAGGTAGGAAGACCGAGCGCCCTGAACAAACTGATATCAGAAGGCATGTCAATCCTATAGGCAATGCTGTGAAGGATATTTTTCAACAAACCGTCTATTTTTGATTTCCAGAAATTGGAGCAATTAAAGTAGTTGCGTATTCCATATCGTAAATGGGAGTAAGCGAGCGCATGTGTAATCATTTTTTTTACCGTTAAGGGTACAAGTGCTCTAATACGATAAATCAAACATGCCACACTTCGCAGTCGCGCACACAGCGAAGCCATGTGAGAGTTCCAGGTCATGTCAGTGTCATAAAGAATCCCGAGGTATTTCACACAGTCAGAGTAAGAAACTGGAATACATTTACACGGGAAACATTTATCTGTATGAAGAAGAATGGGCAAGGTGGTGTGCACTATTTTCAAAGGATTTCTAAAACAGACCAGTTGTGTTTTTGTCAGGTTAACTCTTATTGATTGACTTCGAACCACTTCATTGCTTGCATGGTATCCTGTTGGAGAAGGGCCGTGGCGGTGTCATAATTTACGTGCCTCGAAATTATTAACGTATCATCCGCATATTGAAATATATTACATTTACTTATAACTGAACTGAAGTCATTAACATATAAATTAAATAAAAGGGGGGACAGGACGGATCCTTGTGGAACTCCTGAATGTAAGCTTCGTAATGAGCTTTTTGCTGTATTTAAACACACCAGTTGCGACCGATCGGACAAGTAATTCTTTAAAAAGTCGTAAAAATGGCCTCGAAATCCGTAATTGTAAAGTTTATTGCATAGTATTTCGTGGCTAACAGAATCAAAAGCTTTGGATAAGTCTAGAAAAAGTGCACAGGCCACCTGGTTTTTTTCTAGGGTATCATGCAAAAAATCCGACAATTCTTCAAACAGTTGTTGCGTACCACTTTCTGGAATAAAGCCGGATTGAGAAGAAGACAGAATCGAGTGTTTTTGCACAAAGCCTGTCATTACTTCAAGGACATGCCTCTCTAACACTTGAGCTAAGAAGGACAGAACCGATATCGGGCGGTAATTTTCCGGTTTTGATGCATCACCCTTCTTGAACAGCGGAATAACCTTGGCTCTTTTCATTGCGTTGGGAATGACGCCCGATTCGATAATGCCGTTAAAGATAAATAAGAGCAACTCTGATAAAACTTGCAAATTGCGCCATACGTCATCCGCACAAATGCCGTCCAACCCTGCCGAGCGCTTTTTCTTCGAGCAACGGATTAACCGGTGTAGGTCCTCTAGTTCCAAGGAAGGCAAATATGCAGAGTCAGATACAGCACATTGAGGCAATATTGCATACATCTCATCAGAGTTATTAGAATTTAGCGATATAGAGGCAAAGTAATCATTTAGAATATTTGCCACGTTTTCAGTAGGATCACCAAACCCCTTTAAAATGGGATTTAGGTAGTTTCGTGTCTGAATTCCGCGAAGCTGATTTATCAGCGACCAAACTTTGGTGGGATTGCCACGTGATAAAGAAAACTGGGTGTTATAGTGCCGCCTTTTTGAGGAACGAATTAACGCCGTGACTTTGTTTCGTGCAGTTCGGTATAAATTCTTTAAGAAGTCGTTTCTCGGAGATTGTCGAGAGCGCTTCCAAAGCTCATCCTTCTCTCTTATTGCTTGTAAAACACTGTCATTTAGCCAGCATAAATACGGTTTTCTTTTTTTAACCTTAACTTTTTTCTTGCTCGCTTCTTTAAATTCCGAGAACACCTGTGTAAAACGCTCATAAGCTTTGATAGGGCAGGACAGCATCAGCACAGAATTCCAGTTGAATTCTGACACTAATCGATCAAATCGGGTTCTGTCAAATATTTCTATAAAGGTCGATGTTTCAGTTGGTTTTAAAACTTCAGGAGAGGATATCTGGCAACCAACGAAGTAATGATCGGCTATTTTTTCTGTTATTAGAACCGAATTGACATCTTCATAATCAATGGCGCGAATCAACACATGGTCTAAACAAGATGCAGTGCATTTACCCAGCATCATCTCTTCCCTAGTAGCCTTATTTACAACAGATTCGATACCATGTTCCGCTAATAGGTTTAAATAGTTTGAAACTATGGGCTTGCTCGACTTTAAAAGATCAATATTAAAGTCCCCGATAAGGCATACGTTACTGCAAGATTGCAGTTGAGCTAAGTTATCTCGCAGTTCACCAAGAAAAGATTGCGGGTTTTCAGACGGCGGTCTGTAGATTGCAAGTAATGATACCGAAGAGCCAGCAGAGTCAAGACGAAGTGCAAGAAATTCAGCTGCTGTAAAGTTTATCTGGATGGCCGTAGCTGCCCAGTGAGATTTGAAAAATATAGCAATGCCTCCTCCTCTTCTACCCACTCGGGTAAAAAAGCGCGCCTGATAACCCGGAAGGTGAAACTGATCAGTCATGCAATCATCTATATTTATTTCTGTAAGCACGAATGTATCAACCAAATCTGCAATACCAGTTATACTAGCTTGAAAATAGTCCCAGTACTTTTTCAAGCTGCGAATATTCAGGTGAATGACGGAAAACGAGCGTTCATTTGCCTTCAGAAAAATTGTCCGAAGATTGGTTAAATTAGTGGCAGAGTGAAAGTGCACAGACATATATTTAGATTAACTGCTCGAGGTCTGCAATTGATTCTAGCCTGATTCGTGGGCTTCCCTCTTCTTTTCTAGCGAAAATTTTTCCGTTCCTAGTCCAGACGAACTTGTAGTCCGCTTCCTTTCCCTTCGACCGCGCCTTCCAGTACAAATCTTTGTTTGCCTGCGTCAAATTTTCGTTCAAGTACAGGGGAGGGGAGAGAGTGTCTTCAGAGAGGGGTCGTAGTTTCTTACGAGCCGCCCACCAAGTGTCACGTATGTATGTTGAAGCAAAACGAATGAGAACGGTAGGCGTTTTGTTCTGCCTGGCTGGAAGCCGGTGAACAGCCACAACGTCCTTATCGTCAAACTCGGTTACTTCAAGTTTTTGCGCAAGGTCGGACAAGACAGCGCGCAAGTTTTCACCTGGAGTGAAAGGGAGGCCGTTTAGTTCCAAGTTTGACAGCCTACTGTACTGCTCTGAATCGTTCAGCTCGGCGCGAAGCTGACTTATTGCTTTCGATTGCAGAGATAGCGTAGCCGTCAGCTCAGTCACTTGCTCTTCGAGATTTTTGGATAATTGCTCGGATGCCGTAACCCGTGCTGTCAAATTTTGAACAGAGTTGTCAAGCACAGTGACAGACTCTTTTAGAGCCAAAACCTCATCAATTTTTGGGTTTAGCGCAAGGAGCTCGTCTACCTTATCACGTAGTGGCAGAAGACTGCCTATGGTATCCTTAATGGCCTGAAGCTGTTCACGGAGAGCCCCAAGTTCCTGAGCTACGGAAAGGTCAGCGGAAGGTGTGGCCGAACCAGAGTCGCTGCCACCAGTCGTGTTGCTGCCGTCAGCTGACAGCGATCTGCAGTTCTTGCATTTCCAAGCCTCCCTCTTAGCCGGCCCCATGGCTTGGAAGGTAGTCTCGGCTATACCTGAACATGACTTCCCCAAATGGAAAGACTTCCTGCACTCAGCACAGGTCATACATCTACCATCACTTGGGAGTTTTTTCGTGCAGGAAGCGCAGTCATTCATGATGGTGACAGAATGCAACGGGCCAAGAACAAACGGACACACAAACAAGACCTCTCAGAGCTCAGCTATCTAGTAGCGACCATAAAGACCGCCAAGTCTACGAGAAACGTGGTGTCGAAACACAAGGCATCAGCAACATTTCACACTCAAAACGCAGATTGCAGCAGTCAGCGGCAGAGCACTTTCAAGTCAATATCGGTTTGGGGAACTAAAGCTCACCTGCCAAGACAAAAACGGGTTGAGCGCTTGGCACAGATTTCGCCGCCGACTGCAGAGCGTGCCGTCTTGATGCTTGCTTTAATAGCTTGGTCCCGGTAGAACCAGGCGCCCCGGTGTGGTGAAAGCCGTGCGGAACCGCCCCACGAAAGACGCGATGCGGTGCTCCGACGATGAAACCATGAAACCAGGCGCTGATATCGGTCGGGAATACGATGCGGCTTGCTGCTTGTTATCGTTCGGCTGTTGGGTCACCTGCCAAGACAAAAACGGGTTGAGCGCTTGGCACAGATTTCGCCGCCGACTGCAGAGCGTGCCGTCTTGATGCTTGCTTTAATAGCTTGGTCCCGGTAGAACCAGGCGCCCCCGGTGTGGTGAAAGCCGTGCGGAACCGCCCCACGAAAGACGCGATGCGGTGCTCCGACGATGAAACCATGAAACCAGGCGCTGATATCGGTCGGGAATACGATGCGGCTTGCTGCTTGTTATCGTTCGGCTGTTGGGTCACCTGCCAAGACAAAAACGGGTTGAGCGCTTGGCACAGATTTCGCCGCAGAGGCCTGAGCGGCGATAGCCTGAGCAGAGGCCTGCTCAGGCTATCTTGAAGTCAAACCTTCCCGCTAATGCCACCAAAGTGACGTCGCTTTCTGACCGGATCTTGCGTCACATCCTGTTTATTTTTTGTTCCGCCGGAAGTGTTCCCTCCTCACACAGATGGCGCTAAGCCCCATTAGCAGCTTAAAAGCCGCCATTTTCTGAACGCATGGGCTTCTATGGAAGCTTCGCTACCAGTTACTTTTACCTTGCATATTGCATTGTATAGCATTAGAAATGGATCTGGAGAAGAGAATTCCTTTGTAATCCGACACACATTTCCAAGACTTCGGTGCGCTCGATGGGTGATGAGCCTAATATGAGGAGAAAAAGAGAGGGTACTGACGAAAAGCACCCCTAGGTCCCTAATCTCCTCAACCCTTTCAAGAGGAGCTCCCTCAATACTGCAGGAAAACAGCACACGGTGGGTTTTCTGGCTCTAGGTGACAACCTTTGTTTTAGCGGGGTTTAAAATTCGGCAGTTTTTCCTGCACCAGACCGATAATTCCGACACATGCCTCTGCAAGGCACAGCAGTCCTGAACACCGCTAATGTGCCGAAATAGTTTGACATCATCAGCATCGAGAAGAAAAGAAGAGTTTGTTAACACTGTTGACACATCATTGATAAGATAGAAAACAATAATGAACCCAGCACGGAACCCTGACGTACACCACTTTATGCAGGGTAAACACTAGACTTTTCGTAGTTAACATCTACATAGAAGGACCGGCCGAGGAGATAGTTGGACAACAAGGCAACAAGGCTTGCGTCTACACCGGACTTAGCAAGCTTGCTAATTAATAACTGATGGTTCACCACATCAAACGCCTTACTGAGGTCGAAATAAATAACGTCCAACTGGCCGTTTTCACGAACTGCAGCCGAAGCCTGTGTCATAAAGGTTGCAAGATTTATGACCGTCGATCGACCCGAGAAAAATGCCGTGCTGATTTGGTATCACAACGTTCTTGACGCAGGCAGCAAGAACATTGTGCAGAGCTGACTCAAAGAGTTTTAAGGCGACACAAAGGAGTGAGATCGGGCGATAGTTAGAAACGGCTGACTTATCACCAGACTTAATAATTGGAAAAATTCGAGCGATCTTCCATGCACGGGGAAATTTACCTAAAAGTAAGCAGTTATTATAAATGGAAGTTAAGACAGGCACAAAAATGTTGCCGTAAGCCTTCATGAGGACTGCTGGAATTCCCATCTGCACCACGGAAAATGATCGTTTCATCCGTTTGAAGGCTATCATTGACAATTTTTTTCATCGAACATAAGTGTGTTAGAATTAGAGTTATTAAACGATAGGCGTTCGTCGTTGCCATCTGGCAGTTGAAGACAGAATGAAAGTACTGAGAAAAACTGATGGCAACTTCCTCAAACTCTTCACCATCGGAATTAAGCAGGCTAACGTGTTTTTTAGACGCCTTAGAACGGCCGCGTACATACCTCCAGAATTCAGCCGGTTTCTGAGACGCAGAAGCCTCTAACGATTCTATAAGATCTGGTGGTCACTGCCGGTAGAGGATTTTACAAAGTGAGCGATACGACTAAACTCCGCTTTCCACTTGTCAAGCCCAGAACGCTTGGCCTTTTTGTGGGCGCTGTCCTTAATTTTAAGCGAACTTCGAAGTTCTTTAGAGAAACCATTGGGGGAAATTTGGAAGGAACAGGCTTATAACAAGGAATGTACTTTTCCATGCCCCTTCTGACGATTTCAGTGAAACGTCGAACCTGTTCGTCAACCACATTGACATCCAAAACACTAGACCATTCAGCAGATGAATAAAGTGATACAGCCCAGCAATAATCTCCACGCTTGAAAGCATATCGCGGGACTGCACAATTGTCACAACACCGCCAGAGCGATGCTGGGTCGTGACCGAGACAGAGAAAATAGAGGGGGGTGAAACGTGTCGGGGTGCACAAGGGATATTTCGGAGGCACACACTTGTACTTTTTTAAGTTTGAGAAGCACACATCTAGAACATACACAAAAAGTTTTCTATGCGGCAAAACTGTCTGCATGGAGGTGAACGATTGAAAAGCTAATAGCATGCTGCATTTCTGCGCTTGCATAATGGTTTTTTGTGCTCAAAAGGAAAGACTGTTCCAGCGAATACCTGGGGTGCTTGAAGTCCCAAGTGTAATGAGCTTATGATTGGAGTGTGCATTGAGACATTTCAATAATCATAATCAATATACATCGGATAAAATACCGTTATTACTACCAATGATTGATTCTCGATAATAATGAAGCACTAATAATAAAAAACAAATAATAATAATAATCAATAATCAATCAATCATGTATATTTATTGTGCCCAGGAACAGCCGTGAGGCCTTGGTGCTGGTACACAGATGGATACAGGTAAAAAAAAGGAAAACAAAAAGTGAAAGGAAAGAACACTTTGACAGCGTATAAAATAAAAGAGTAGAAAAAAATAACTTTTAGAATGTATATTACAAAGTATACCGTACAAACTCACTACAAAACGTAGGATAGCGTATACACTACATGCAATGAACACAAACAAAACTGACAGGATACAACAGAATTGGTAATTACATCGTACCGATGAAACAGAACATCTGCACACTACAGATAATCGTGTAACCTTATAACAGCAATCCATAAAATGGAAAACAACAAAAGAGTCATATAAACAGCATACTCTCTATACAGTAAGGCAAGCAGGTAAAAAGAAGTTACTATAACTAGAACAAGATCCATTCAGTATGACTGAGCAAAGAAATATTCCATATAGTTCCATGTAAGAGAATAAGAGGGAGCATATTAGCGAATGAGAATTCTGGAAGTGTCTGAACTGAACTGATTGAGGGAGCTGTTAAAAATATCTACGTCTGCAGAGTAGAAGTTACACGTGCTCTGCAGCCTGAACAGCGGGCAATGTCGGTTACAGGAGCTGAGAGTACGAAAAGGATGACATTTTCTTGTGGTTTTAAGAGGCACTGTTAGTTGGAGCTCAGAAAGAAGTTCCGCACTGCTAATTTGTCCATGTATGAGCTTAAAAAGAAATAAGAGGTCAGCTGTATCGCGCCTAGCCTTTAGCTCAGGCAGCACTTGCAAGTACCGTGGTCCAGAGTCAAGACGGTGATACTCGTGAGGGAAGCGATGTCTAAGTATGGACAGCAGCTTATTCTGCACTTTATCAATGGCCCTGCTGTTAGATTTGCATGTACCATTCCAGACAACCGAGGCATATTCCAGCACGGGACGACAGACAGTGGAGTACAGTTTCAGGAAGGACTTTGCACTACGGAATTCTTTAGACATCCGGCAGACCATGCCCAAGCGGCGGAGAGCTCGCTGTTTGATGAATCGAACGTGCGGTGTAAAAGTCAGCTGGTTATCAAAGAGCACGCCAAGATCAGTTGTCGTCGAGATTCGAGGCAAAGTAACATCGTGAACTGAGTAGTGATAAAGCAGGCAGTCTGTTTTACGCGTGTATGACAACACTTTGGTTTTCGCGGCGTTCACTATCAGTTCGTTCTCTTTACACCAGAGTGTAAATGCATCCACGTCTCTTTGCAAATGCCCGCAGTCGCTAAGAGACGAAACTTCCCTAAAAATCTTGATGTCATCAGCATAAAGTAAAAAAGAAGAATGCCTTATAGCAGCTGAAACATCATTGACAAATAAAGAAAACAAAAGAGGGCCTAGAACAGACCCCTGTGGCACACCACTTGAAACGCAGTAACGATAGGATTGCTGGCCGTTAACATTTACGTAGCAGGTCCGCCCACGCAAGTAACTAATTAGGAGGTCAAGAATCGAATTATCTATGTTCAGGAGTGACAGTTTAGAAATTAACAATGGGTGACTGACCACATCAAAAGCCTTGCTCAGGTCAAAGTACACAGTATCAAGCTGCCTCCTATGATGAACCGCTTCGGACGCTCGCTGCATGAAAGAAACGAGGTTAGTGGTTGTGGAACGTCCGGACATAAACCCGTGCTGTTCGGAAATTAGTATGCCCTTAACACTGGAAGTTAAAACATCGTGCAACACAGTCTCAAAAAGCTTAGACGCCGCACACAGTAGCGAAATAGGCCGATAGTTTCTAGCACTATCTTTAGCACCAGTTTTGAAGACAGGGACCAAGCGTGCTAACTTCCAGGCTGCTGGAAAAGTAGCAGATTGAATTGAATTATTAAATATAGCGGTTAGTATGGGAATCAGAAGCTCCCCATAGGTTTTTAATATTGCGGGAGGAATGCCGTCAGGGCCACAGGAAAATGACGGTTTGAGGCGCTTCAGGGCTTTCCGAACGTCGCCCTCACTTATTCTGGGAACGCAGAATTAGACGACGCAGAGGAAGAGTTGGACAAAATGTTAACTTCACCCTTTGGAAATACTGAGCTGAAATGATCCGCAAAGGCATTAGCAACGTCTCCAATCGGGTTTCCATTGTCGTCTAGAAGGTTAACGATTTCGGCAACCTTGCCAGCAGATCGAGAGCGAACATACTGCCAGAAACTTTTCTGGTCGCGTGTAGCGCTGATTTCTACATTGGCTATGTAGTCTGACCGATCGCGATCATACAGCTCTTTACACAGGGCTCTGAAATACTTAAACTCTTTTTGCAAGCTTCGGATTGTAGCCCGCGAATTTTCTTGTGAGCACGGGCTTTACATTTTAAAGCCTTTCGCAGTTCCGCAGAAAACCAGTTCGGAAATTTAGATTTCTTTCCGGACGTTCTTGGTATAAACATTTGCATTCCTTGCTGAATAATTGTAGAAAGTTTCTCGACTTGGTCATCAACAGAGGGAAGTTTGACGAGGAGAGACCAGTCAGTGTTACATAAGTAGTTATAAAAAGCAACGTAATCTCCAGCAGCATAATTGTACGTCGGATGTGCAGAATGGCCGGAGCATCTCGATTGCCCCGACACATACGGCAGTGAGATATGAAGGACAGGATGAAATTTGTCGGGACGGACCAGCAAGGTATCCGACAGAGAAATGGTAAGGCCCGCCTGGTTGGAAAAGCAAAGGTCTAAAACATTACCACAAATGTTTTTACACCTATTACTTTGTTCCAGACCAGTGAAAGAAATAAAGTCTAACAGACAGTAGCCCTTCTGGGAAATGTAATGATGATCGTGTCTGACAGTGCGATCATCCCAGTATACGCCGAGAACATTGAAGTCCCCACATATAAGAAATTTAGTGTCTGGATAGGCATAACAACAACCTCTATTGATGCGACACAGCGCTGAAATTCGGCGTAGGTAATGGATGGAGGTATATAAAAGGTGGAAATTTGGATACTATTTTTGCTACCGCCGAGAACCCCTACCCACACTGTTTCTGCAGCAGGTTCGAGGCCTGAGCGACGACGGCAGTTCAAAGACTTGTCCACCGCAATGAGCACTCCACCACCGCAACTTTTAGAAGTGGGTCTAGTACGGTCACTTCGGGAAACAACATAATTATCGGTAAAATAATCGCTAGACGGAAGTTCTTAGGGTAGCCAAGCTTCGGTAAGGACGATTACATTATATGAGGACGAAGGTATAGAGAAAAAGAACTCAGCAGATTTGGTCCTCAAACGACGGACATTTTGGTAACAAATACTGATCATGCGGGCGAGGAAAGTTCAGACAGGTGCAGCATGGACTCACACAGTACGCCCCGGAAGGGCTGAAAAAGACACTCATTTTGCCACGGAGCTGGATCCTGCAGTAATTCATAGCACACGTTGCTTACGGCAACATAGAAGGAGGCATAGGTGTTGTACCTAGTTTTTATCCGCTTGCAAGCAAGAGGAGCAGCATCTCTGGCAGTCAGGTACGAGCACAGCTGAGCTTCCGTGGTTTCGGGTGAAAGTTTCGTGACGAACAGAGCCTTCGGCAGCCGCCGCCGCTGCTACCACCGTGAGCTCAGATGAGTCCGAGGTTCCGAAAGGATGCGGGTTGACGAGCCTTGCCGTTGACATCACCAATGCTGGTGTGGCCCACGGTGGATCCTCCTCCTCCAGCTGACGGTTGCGATGCGAAACACGCATCGGCACCAGTGACGACAGCATTCGGGCTGGAGCCGGGCGACGCAAGCTGCCGTTGCACACGCTGCTGTCCGTGTTCAGCCACCGGCTGGTGACGGTGGACAACGTTTTTAGGCGCACCACCAACAGTAACAGCAGGAGCGGCTGCGACGGCAGCGGCGAACGACGCTGTCACGGGGACTACAGGTGACCCACACCCAGCCATACCCGACGCCGCGGTTGAAAGCATCACGCCAGGAGAATAGAGGGCCTTGGGGGAGACCGGCAGGGAAACTGGTTGCCGTGCGGCGAGCTCTTCTCGGAGAGTGCGTACCTCTTGCCGAAGGGAAACGACGATGGCAGTGTGGTGGGCCCGCTCCCGCTCAATCTCCCGACGAAGGCTGTCAAAACCCTGCATATTCTCCCGGCGCAGCTGATCATTGTCGTCACGCAGTCGGGCCATTTGGTCACTCAAAAAAGAAATGCCCTCCAACGCGTCGGTGAGGAGCGCACGGAGGACAGCAGCATCGGCCCCAAGGCCCACCAGTTGGGACGGCGACCTTCGTCAGAGGGAAGGGGTGGAAGATCGGCTGGTGGCGGACGGGCCAGTGTCGTTGCTCGTCAGTGAAGCGCTGCTGCTAGGCATAGTCACCGCCTCGGCCATTTCACACAGATTGCATTTGAACGGCCGGGCACCGGACCTCATAACTTGTAGCTCCGCGTAAGGCTACGCAACACACTTCGCGTGCACACCTTTTTTTTACAGGCGGCACAGCGGAAAGTCTTCTGTTTAACGAAGAAAGCATGGCAGCATAAAATACAGAAATCGGCACTAGGCGCCATATAAAAATAATAATAATAACAATAATAATAATACTAATACTACTAATAATAATAATCAGTCAATCAATCAATCATGTTTATTTACGTGCCCAGGAACAGCCAGAGCCTGAGTGCTGTCGCACGGATAGCTTCATGAAAACAAAATACAAGAAACATATTGCAAGGAACAAACAAGCGGCAAGACACACCCAAAGTGAAGTAGCGAAATATACAGAAATAAAGCACAGGCGGAGCCTGGGTACAGGTAAAAAAGAAAAAAGAAGATGCCATTGTGGCTCAGCCTATTGTAATGACTACACAACAAGCAGATGAACAAAGTTTGACATCAGAGAACAAAAACAATGACAAGAGTATAGACACAAATGATAACACATACATGATAAATAAACAGGTTAAAAAATAGGCAACTATATTGGTTAAACAAAACCGCAGAGAAACCAAAAACCCAATTTCAGCAATAAAAAAAGAAAAAACGAACGACAGAGATATCATAGATGTTTAACATACTTTATTCAACAGCGCAGTACGGTAGATTGTAAAGGAACTTTGAAAGATGTCAAGGCGTTCAGAGTAGCGGTAGTAACAATTCTGTATTCTGCGCACAGTAGAATGATTGGAGTTGCGCGCAGCGGTCAAGAAAGGGCGATGCGACCTGGTGGGCCTTTGTGGAACACTAAACTCTAAACAGTTAAGCAGGTCTGCGCAAGAAAGGTCACCATGAACAATTTTGTGAAGAAATGTAAGGTCTGCACGCATACGTCTGCAGGTCAACGAAGGGATGGAAGGAACTATGGGTAAGTCAGAATCAGGACCTGAAACTGTGATTGTGATGACGGTGCTTAAATATGGATAAAAACTTCTTCTGCACACGTTCTATTCTTCACTACTCGATTTGGAAATGCCGTTCCAGGCAACAGAAGCATATTTTAACTGATGGACACATTGCATTGTATAGCATTAGAAATGGATCTGGAGAAGAGAATTCCTTTGTAATCCGACACACATTTCCAAGACTTCGGAGCGCTCGCCGGGTGATGAGCCTAATATGAGAAAAAAAAGAGAGCGTACTTTCGAAAAGAACCCCGAGGTCCCTAATCTCCTCAGCCCTTTGCAAAGGAGCTCCCTCTATACTGTAGGAAAACAGTAGATGGGTTTTCCGGCTCTACGTGACAACCTTTCTTTTAGCTGGGTTTAAAATTACGCAATTTTTTCTGCACCAGACCGATAATTCCGGCACATCCCTCTGCAAGGCACAGAAGTCCTGAAAACCGCTATGTGCCTAAATAGTTTCACATCATCAGCATAGAGAAGAAATGAAGATTTTGCTAACACTGTTGACACATCATTAATAAAGATAGAAAAACAATAGTGGACCCAGCACAGAACCCTGAGGCACACCACTCGTTGCAGTGTAATCACTAGACCTTTTGAAGTTTACATCTGCGTAAAAGAACCGGTCAAGGAGATAGTTGGACAACAAGGCAACAAGGCTTGCGTCTACACCGGACTAAGTAAGCTTGTTAATTAATAATTGATGGTTCACTACATCAAACGCCTTACTTAGGTCAAAACAAATAACATCTAACTAGCCATTTTCACAAACTGCAGCCGAAGCCTGTGTCATAAAGCTTGCAAGATTTGTAACCGTCGATCGACCCGAGAAAAAGCCATGCTGATTTGGTCCCAGAACGTTCTTGACGCAGGCAGCAAGAACGTTGTGCAGAGCTGACTCAAAGAGTTTTGAGGCGACACAAAGGAGTGAGATTGGGCGATAGTTAGTAACGGCTGACTTATCACCAGACTTAAATATTGGAAAAATTCGAGCGATCTTCCATGCACGAGGAAATTTGCCGAAAAGTAAACAGTTATTCTAATTGGAAGTTAAGACAGGCACAAAAATGTTGCCGTAAGCCTTCATGAGGGCTGCTGGAATTTCATCTGCAGCACAGGAAAATGACGGTTTCATTCGTTTAAGGCTATCATTGACAAGTTTTTCATCGAACATAAGTGTACTAAAATTAGACATATTATTAAACGATAGACGTTCTTCATGACCATATGGCAGTTGAAAGACAGAATGAAAGTACTGAGCAAAGCTCGTGGCAACATCCTCAACCTGTTCCCCATCGGAATTAGGCAGGCTAATGTTTTCTTTACACGCTTTAGAACGGTCGCGTACATACCTCCAGAAGTCAGCTGGTTTCTGAGATGCAGAAGCCTCTAACGACTCTATATAGAGCTGGCGGTCACGCCGGTAGAGGCTTTTACAAAGTGAGCGATACCGACTAAACTCCGCTTTCCACTTGTCAAGCCCAGAACGCTTGGCCTTTTTGTGGGCGCTGTCATTACGTTACGTGAACTTCGAAGTTGTTTAGAGAACCCGTAGGGAAATTTGGAATCAACAGGCTTATAAAAAGGGATGTACTTTTCCAGGCTACTCCTGACAATTTCGGTAAATCGTCGAACCTATTCGTCAACATCGTTGACATCAAAAACACTAGACCATTCAGCAGATGAATAAAAGTGATAGAGCCCAACATAATATCCACGCTAATAATAATAATAATAATCATCAATCCATCGATCAAGTCAATCAATCACTCAATCAATCAATCGATGTTTATTAAGTGCCCAGGCAGCGGAGGCCTCGTGTTGGAGCACTCAGAGGGGGAAAATGCATAGCACTGGGCAGTACATTCAACATTTGCTAATAAACACTCAGTGAG